>SCLF01723294.1:0-13855 GCA_004367975.1 Mesochordaeus erythrocephalus | reverse complement strand
ATTCTGAAAATAGATTCGGAGCCGCAAGAACAGACTCTATCAGACAAGAGAAAACAAATATAGGTCAATGTGCAACCTGATAGGGGGGAGGGGGCAACTTCGGATAGCCGTGTGACGTACGCATTTCGATATCCCTCGCTATTTCCACCTAGATACCTCTCAAGCAATTATCCGTGCATATAAGTCGCAAGTAACGAATTATTAATTTTCCATCTCGAGAATTACCATTTTTACCATTTACCATTTTTTCGCGTTAAGTCCAATACCTTTGTAATTACCCTTTATCATTGTTATATTTATGACTAGTGTATATATTTATATAGCCCCATTTTTATGTTTCCGGTTTCTTCTATTTTTAAGTCAGGATTCCAGCTGAGACGCCAAATCAGGTGTGCAAATTTCTAAAATTATTGGTGAGAGATCTTTGCCAGTGTACACGTTGAATTCTAAAAACTTTGGATGTTAATCCATGCTCTAGAGCTTCATCGATGCGAAAATTTAATAAACCCTGCCGGGTACCTTACTCTACATTGTTTTATTAGAAAGCGATCTCGATAGTTCACAAGAAGATAACACAGACGTAGACGATGAGGATTTAACCGATATTGAAGACAACGAAGAGGTTGCTGATCCGCATAGAGTCATTGAGATTTCTTCGCAAGTAGAAGACAGTCAACAAAGTGTCATCGTTAATTCGCCTTATAATGAACAAGAGTATACGCTGGGTACCCAGTCTACTTCACCAAATTCTTCACTTTCATCGCAAGATATACCTACGACAGCATTATCGATATCTGTACACTCAACAACTGCACTTGAGGAAAGCTTATCCGACGAGAATAATATGTGTGTAATTTGTTGTGATACACTGACCTCAGGAAAGTAACAGATAATTGACCTGTTTATCCGATACAAACTTCATTTTACAAGCCGCGGCTATATAATTGCACACCGGAATTATTTAACTTACAGAAGATAACGTTTTTGCTGTTTAAAATTGTCAAATATTGTATTGTAAATATATCTTGTATCGTTTAGTATTATTGTCAAATCATTTACTTTTACTATATGCTACTGAAAATAGATGTTACTGGGGAATTCCGCGTAAATGGCACCATGATTGAAAGATTTATTTTGAATAAACCACTAAAACTTTACCTTGGTATAAAGGCCTGTCTTGCCAGGGTTGTTAAGATGCTTAAGCAGATTAGCCCTCTTGTAAACATTTGCGCGTATTTGCCATAATTATAATCGACATTTTATGTCGCTGATATTTTGTTACTTATTTATACTTATTTATTTTCTAATGATCGGGGTCTTTCATTCATATAGTTAGGTAAACCATTGCCTCACGGAGGTTATGTTACCATTAGCTGGCCATGTTGTCTTCATGTGATTAAATATCGCCTGTTTAAACATTTCTTAACCAGTGGATACCGTAAACGCGATATCCTGTGGATACCGCAGAGGGACAAAACGTCCATCGCTCTTTTCAATCTCAAGCCAAAACAGAACAATATTTTACAATGCAATTTTGAATAAGGGAAGCTATACTATCTCGCTATTTAACGTTGTTAAAATTATATTAATCTTTCTTACTGATAAAGCATGAGAAATAATGTGTACCTAGCTTAATAACAGATATCTATTATAAAAAAAATAATTCATTAATTATTTATATCTTTCTCTCCGCGCGTATATTTTCTTAATATGATTTTTGGTTATATCGATTAAATTGATTTATCGAATCTATAGCGTTAGACGAAACAGAAGAGACGTTTTTGGAAAAATAAAATTTGCACTGAAATCTATAAAAAAGATGGCAGTATAAAAAATACTGCTAATTTTATTGGAAATATTGTAGTTTTTGTTCTAAACTATCAAGCCAGGTTTCCCGTTACATACATATAGTAATTTATAAAGGTCGTAAAAAAAATCCGGTAGACGATTCCTGACCTCTCTCCAATTTCGACACTGCTTCAGTATATATTCAATAAAAAAATGTTATCATTTTTTTTCTATCTCAATGATATGCAAAGAAAAAAAAATTGAAACTAAGTTCCTACAGCTAAAATGATTGAAGTTGTAGTTACAAACCGTTGAAGTTCTGAAAAATAAAACTCGACTCTGCTTTAATAAAAAATGTCATTTTTTCTCTATAACGACAATGATGCAAACGTAAAGCACTGACAAAATTTTGATTGAAATTGGGGTCCGACCGCCATGTTAATTGCAGCTAAATTTTTCAAATCGCCTGGATTTTCACCGAAAGCGAGAAAACGCTTTTAAGCTGCCAAATTAGACACTGAACTTTTTTCCGGGACTTAGTTAGTTTGAAAACTATTTGAAAGCCCTGTAATAATTTGAGGCCGATACGTTCATTCAATCTCAAAATATATGCGAAAGAAGAGCGATCTGGACATTTTCTCCCACAGCGGTATCCACTGTTAAAATTTCCTTTTAAAAATAAAACTGGAGTCCAATGATTTTTGTGTTCCTAATCACTATCTATATATCGGGAGGCAATATATAGATAAAGTGATTTGTTAACTTCGCTCAATATATATTTAAGTACAGAAAAGTAATAAATAGTTATTAATAATAATAGTTAATAAATATTAGATACCGTGCTGTCTTCAACGTTTTGTCTCATCGTGCATTCATTACCATTCTAATTTTTCTCGTTATAATTATTTACATGTTTCCACGAGTTAATTAGTGCTCTGATAGGTAATTAAGAAACCACTTTTAACAATTAGAATTGTTGATGACATTCTTCGTTTAACATATTCCACCTTAGTTGTGATTTTTTTTGATCGTGCGACTTAATACTTTGGTAGTCAATCCATACGCATCGATGAACTCGCGTCCACACAAATTGATGGTAATTGCAGATCTCCTTTTAGCGATGCCCTACAGCTTTTTTAGCAAATATGCTCCTTACTCGATACTATTTAACACTCGGCAAAGTAAATGTCGATTGTTTGTTGCCCAATTTGCCCGATTTATTCGTTTCACCTTCTTCCCATAAGCTATCGCCAAACTTTTTAATTTCGAGACTGTAGTTAGTATAGTTGTTGTAACTGTTCACAATCCTCTCTGGTATTTACGGAAATGTAATTCTTTATTTTTGTAAATATATTAACATAACTTTAAAATGTGTGGTACCGTCTAAAACTATTGAATTCATTCCACATTTCTGGAAAGGAGAATTAGTTTAAATTTCTCTGCCTTCACCAATTCGCATTCCTATGTATATTGCGACCATTTCGGGAGACTTAATAATTGCCTTACATCTGTTTCATTCCTAATCCAGTATATATAATGTTTGTAGGAACTTCCAGCAGGAATAGCAGCACTACTGCAATCTCCAATTCTATAGTCATGTATATTGCAGCATGTTTTTCAAATAGATGTGTGTGACTTGTGCCGTTGACCACTTTATGTGGTCTATTTTCTCAAAGTAAAATAAAAGATTTAAAATTGTAATTCCCAATGCCATTTCCCATTTCCATTCTTGTTTCAGTCCTACCATACATAGCCGACAAGGCATGATAGGAGGCCAATAATAGGATATAAATGTAATATGTAAATAGTTTTACAAGGAAATATTTCCTACTGATGAATATATAATTTATAATTTTTATTCATTATTTTTAAAACTTGTTTGGAAAAAAAGTGACACTCTTTGCTTTTTAGAAATTTTTTTAATGAAAACATGAATCGTTTAACGTGGGAAATAATTTTTTAAAATAATCGAGGGATGTCCAAAAGCCCCGCTTTTTGCAAATCGTGGTGAAGGTGTTATTAGTAGTGATTTCATAAGATATTTCATTCTGAATTAAATTATCGCTTTCAACAATCTGAAAAAACGAGAAAGTGGACAGGTCCAAGACTTTTTTAAGTCTTAATGAACGTACCAAATATGCCCAAATTATTCAAATTTGTGGAAAATTCAAGGAATAGCTGAAAATAACCACTTAACATACTTACAACTCGATTTGGTAAACATTTTCAAAGCTTGATAAGGATGTAAATAATGAATATATGAAGATTCAGGGAAAATATATTTGTAAGCGGCGTTATTATAGACTAAGCTAGACTAATGTAGTGTGGCGTACCATAGAACAGTAGACGCTGCGAATAAACTAACTCAATTCAAAGTTCATTTGGAATCAGAAGTATCGAAAAGATCCAAAAGTGATAAAGCAATAAAATCCACATCGGCGTCATTGGTAGAGCTGGCAAGAGTATAAAGTAAAGAGACTCCGTTTTCGGAAATGAAAACGCTAGAACCAAATGGTTTAATAGATCTGGCAAATGGGAAACTAAATCGTTCACCTACAAAAACAAAACAGCATGCATGCTATGGCCTATTTTTTGTTGGCAGTTGGAGAGATTATCCGAATATATTCAGCAAAATTATTATGGCGAAATGTTCGCCTTAATGGTGGATAACTGTATAATCCACGTGGTCCATGAAACTCCTCACAACAATGTCAAATTAATATGGTTTCCACCGCGATCAACTGGTCTCTTACAACCGCTCGACCTCAGTATTTTTGTTGAAAAGTTTCGATCACGGGTAAGTATTGAAGATCTACAAAATGCAAATATGGCGGAAGAAGATGCAGATAAAGTTTCAGAGCTATTTAAAGATTTAACTAGCAAACAAATCAACAGTGGATTTAAAAAAATAGGAATTCAGAAATTCAAGTGTTTAGAGCATAAATCTCGTGACCTAACTCACGAAGAAATATCGACCGAACTGAATTTACGTTTAGAAATGTTGTCAGTTACGGACGAGGTAGATAAAGGTACTTGAAAACGAATTCTATGATATAACTTATATCAGTAAATCAAGAAGATGAGATAAAACGAAGTTACATACGAAACAACACTGAACCAAGTTGTTAACAAAAAAAGAACACAGACCACAATCACATATTTTTTTCACAAAAAATAGACTTCAATTTACATCTAAATAATAAAAAATGGCGAATTTTTTGTCTCACATGTCTTTTTTCTAAGGTGACAAACTTTGATCGGTCATGACGTTTTCGAAACAGTGACACTATTTGAGACACCACTATATAAATATATACCAAAGTATTTATAAAGTATTTATACCAAAGTATTACATTTAAGGTCTATTGAGTTGTACTCCAGTCGCTAATTCGATGCCCAACTCTCGAATTCAGAAACGGTGTGTTTCGAAAATTGTGAACACGTCGAAAAGACCGAAAATTTCTAAAATATTGAAATGTAAAAAATGTCTAAAATATCGAAATGTCAAAAATTTGGGAAGCTCGCAAGATGTCGGAATATACTTGGGTGCATTTATAAGGAACCGTTACGATTCCAGACACTCTCTAAATTTTCCAATATGTCGATATAACGGGTTTATTTTGCGTGTTAGATTCTAATCGCACACTATTTTTTGATATTTTTAAACTCGTGGCTTTTTAGACTTGAGTGTCGAATTAGAAACTGGAGTATGAATTCAACACTCAAGTGTAGAATTAAGAACCGAAGAATTAAAACACTGAACATTCACCCAGAATGTTCTGTTCATATTTGTAGGTGATCTTCGAACATTAAGTTTAAGGGGGATTCACGTGGCACTATTTTTGCATATTCTGAATGATTCTGTAAAAATCCTCCTCTAGAGTCAGCAATCTTTAGGTTGTTCACTCGTTCATTTTTACCCGCACTTATTTCAGCAATCCCGTGCACTTCAGAAATATCGTTCATTTCAGCAACCTTATCCATTTCAACTCGCACGTACTGTCCAGGCTATAACGTCAGAATTTAAATTAAAACGTAAACGTGTAACATTAACATTCTGGTTGTATGCGTATCGTTCACTGCACATCAAAGGCCTTCAGGTCATACAGTTTCGTCTACACCCTTTATATGTATACCATTTATCTATACCCTCTATCAATCTACTCGTTTTTAATAATAACATATATTCTACACTTATTGACAATCCTAAAGACTCAACATAATACCAAAAACATGGCCCTTTAATGCTATTTAACAATACCCGAGGATAGGGTATTTAGTTCATTCTATATAGCTAAGTGATCTCTAACGGGACAGGGACGAATAGCCACCACGGTATTCCTAGCAGCTACATATGATCACTAAATAATCACTGCTAAATGTAAATAAAACGTATAATAAACTTCAAATAAAACTACTAAATGTAAATAAAACTAGTCGCGTATTCCCCGTTTCACTCAATTAGTCGGTCATTACAATTAAATGAAACGAATTTATAAGGAAAAAAAAGACAGTAGCCTGGGGATTACATCACGTAAGGAATCTAGTGGTTTCACGATGAAAATAACTTACACATTAACTGAACATGTTTGTGTTGCTAATACGCACCTGTTTTAGCTTGGAATAATTCATTTGAGAATATACTAGTTTTCAACGTATTTAAATTCACCCAGTATATATCACCTGCTCTAATCATCGTTATAAGAATACCAGAAGGATCTGGTTTCCAGAGTACAGGGTTATGAAGCCGGCAGAAGGGATAATCCTCGGGTTTGGAAGCCATAGCTTTTCCATGACCTTCTTGATCTTCTAATTATCTTCTAATTAACGCATACTTCAATTTGTTGTAAATGTACATTGAAGATCCGATCTGACTGTACCGACTGCTCGACCCTCGACTTTGAGAGCCAGATCGGTTTGCGCTTACTTACGCACCTTATAGGTAGTTCGAAGTTTTTTACTCGGCAGAATTACTCGAATGTTTAACTAGTTCATGGCTAACAAGTTTATAAGTGCAAAGCCGCATGTTGCAGCAATCTTTAGGCCAATCTTGCAGCATGTTGGGCCAAGTGAATTGCATCCTCTAGATATCATTTGAATCGCGCATAGCTATGGTCTGATGCTCAAAGCTGTCGAAAATCTGTAGTTTTAACGGAAAATGGTTGGAAATGACTGAAGTTTACCGGGAATGTTGACAATACACAAAAAAAATTACCGGAAGTTGAACGACAATATATTGACAATATTGAAAATACATCGACCAAGAATTGTTTGTTGATTATTTTGTGTTAATTTGTTGATGGGACTGTAGAAACTGAACCGCTGCATGACGACGAAATCCTAAATATGATTATATAAAAGTCGCTAATGTTTTATGAGTATTTTGCGATAATTGTGTTTTCACCGACAGTGCCAAAGGAAAACCGGAGATTTTTGGTTGATTGAGGAGTGAGAAATGGGTCCTCATCTGAATTCATTTTTATATGCGCAATACTTTATGTTTTTTTTAACTTCAAAGTACAAGACTGTATATTCGAATAAATATAGGTACGGAGTGTCATTAATGCTGAACGAGATGTGCAAGTTAAAATGAACGTTAGAATAATTGTGAACAAGTCAAAAATTGTTGACCGAACTAATGCTGAAGAATGATTTCTGTAAACAATTACCGTAACACATTTCATTGTTAATGAAATTTGTATGCTATATTTTCCGTAAATGTGCACTCAGTTTGTCTTCGAAATAAGTGCCGAATAAATTCAAATTATTTAATTCGTCAATATGGTTGCACAATTCGGAAATCAACTACACGATAGAGTTAAGGACATCCGTATTATGCAAATACTACAAGCTAATTATAAAACCAATCATAGCGAATGGAATAATAGCCGACAATCGATACTATGATTGAGGTCTATTCTGACTCGATCCGAAGATGTTCTATCGGTAACAAAATTGACCATACACAATATGCTGGGACGTTTAATCAACAAAATAAAGGAATTGTGGCACAATAATAAATCTACATTTTTATCCGTGCATCTATATTTGGTAAAGTCGTCAAACTTTTAGCAGATTCGGGGTCACAAGTCTATCATTCCAAAACGATTTTTCCGTTACCGGTCAAAAATGAGATTTCAAGCAAACAACGGAATGCCAGTCCAAGTCTATCGTTCGACATCAATTGAGATGTTTATGTGTGAAACGACAGTCTCACGCACGCGCGGATGTGGTAAATGACTTCCATATGGTAAATTCAAAATTGATTACTTCAATGCATGATCCTTCCTGCCCGAGAATAGCATATGAAAGAGTGCAAAATGAAAACATCAAGCTTGCTGATGTGAGCTTGAGTTTATGCCATTTACGGGGAACGATGAAACACCCAACTATTAACCAACATGCGGAATTAGCGTCTAGAATGTATACTCCCTTACGCACAATAATGCGGAGCTTTGACTAAAGCCTAGCTGGTTACGTGTGGGCTAGTGTTGAGGAGAATTAGTTTTCTACAGGCGTAACTAGAGCTATTGACCACATAAAGCCGCATATATAGATTAGTGCAATGCACCCAAACGTTTTTTATAATAACATTAGAAAAAATAAACGTCCCATTAAAATTCGATGACTTACAAATGATGTCATACTGCTAGAATAAAATAGGTGAAGGCGGGTCTATATGGCCTGAAGGCATATATATTCTTCCGGGAAGAAATTGGTTCACATCTGAATACATTTTCATATATGCGATACATGCTTTTTAAGTTCAAAACACCAATACTTGATAAGCCGAGTTACTGAGAGTAATGAATTCTAAATGAGACGTGCGAGTGAAAATATTTAGAACAAGTTATACGGTAGTGAGATTGCTGAAAGAGATGTCCCAGTTCACAAGCAGTTACTTGGGCGAATAAGCTCACGCCTCCCGAGTAGTTTGCATGACGTCATGAGCTTATGTCGTGCGTCATGGGTTCGAGTCATCTGGGGTGCGCTATTTATCCTATTAAACCTAGCGATTTATAGGATTTTTGAGAAAGTCTAATAAACATATTTAATACTATCGATACAGTGTGGCCATGTAATGGTAATATCGCTACAAAATTGTCTTCGTTGTTACGTAATCAAATATTACCAAGCCTCACGATCATTGGCGTACGAGCCACACGGTAATTGCTAAATAATTACAGTTCACAAAGCGTTTACAAGACGGCTAAACAGTCAAAGGATTATTAGGTAGCTTGAGGTGAATATTAGGTAGCTTGAGGTGAATTATTAGGTAGCTTGAGGTGAATATCGATTACGAAAAATATTTCCCATTTTTGAGTGATACTATTGTATAAAAATGGCCATAAAACGTTATACGTGCAATTTAGTTAAGTACCACGAACATGTGCTATAAACTATGTTTCTGAAACTAAAAAAGATGGCCAACACGAAATATGCGTTTTGGCAAATTGTGGTCATATATTTGGTCGTAGATGCATAAAATCTTGGATTTCAAAAGGTCACCGTGAATGTCCAACATGCAAAACAAAAGCTCTTACGAAAGACATTCGAAAAATTTACCCACCTATGTTGCCTTTAACAGTAAAAGATAATTCACAAAATGTGCAGCTACGAAATCAAAATGAGGAGTTATCTAGAAAACTTGTGGAATTGGACAGACACGGGTGTCAAAACCGCCCCCACCATCTACGAGGGCAGCTCGTACTTTAACCAGTTTATTAATTGTTGTAGTATTTCTTGCGGTTCCGAATCTGTTCTCATAATATGCAATATTACACGGCGGGGAAAAGACCTTTTTTTGACAAAATGCTAATTTTAACATGGCTAATTGAAATAAATTGTACTAGATTAACCCCGAAGGGACAAAACGTTCGAAATCTTCTTTCGCAAATATCTGGAGAACGATTGGACGGATCCGCTTCAAATTCTAAATTTTTACATGGTATTCAAATACCCTTCATACAAAATTAGTCCCGATGAGAAACGTTCAGTGTAACTAATTTGGAAGACTAAAAGCGTTTTCTCGCTTTTTGTGAAAATTTATGCGATTTTCAATATTTAACTGCCATTATTTCAGCGGTAGCAGTGTTTTTCCTTTGTATCATTGTTCTTACAGACAACATGGGGGTATTATCACCAACAGAACGTTTTTTATTGAATATACACTGGAGCAGTGTCTAATTTGTTGCAGAAATCAAACGGTTTAGTAATTACAGCACTAAGAATTATAACGATAAGAACTCCCACGTTGTAAACAACATTTTTTATTAAATATATACTAAAGTAGTTTCTCGTTTTTTAGAAATTCAACGGTTTTCCGACTACAAGTCCAAGTCTTTTAACCCCAATAACTCAGATTTATTTTATTGTTCTATGGGTATCCTTGTTGGCATAGCTAAAAACCTACGTTCTTATATTGCTCGTCATTATTTTTTATTGAATTTACGGTGTACTAAATTAGAGAGAGATCGTGCTAGTAAGAGAGCGATAACATTTTTTACAAAGGAGATAGCTACGCTCATCTTTGTAAATAGTGCGTTTGCATGAACTGCTAGAGAAAAGTCTTATGACGCACGCCTGTAAAAACTATCCCCATTGTGCCAGAAGTAACGGATCTGTTAACGAGACTAAGTGGGTCGGATAGAGTTTTTCATTGTGGTTCAGAATCTGTTCTCGGGCTATCCGAAATTATACGCCTCGTACAGTTAACCCCCCTAAAGACAAAACGTGAAAAAAAAGTATCGAAAACGTAATACGATTATTCGTTTAAACCTATGGATCTCGAAAATTACACTGCCAAAAAAGACTAAATTTACTTTAACCGTCCCAAAAATCAGTTTTTATGCAGTTGTTTCCAGTCAAATTTTTAGTGAACATAATTTGGGATATTGGCATATTTTCTAAACCATACCAAATTAAAAATTTCGGACATCATGTCCAAATCACATTTTTGACTTATAGTGGCTATAACTATATAACGGGATGGGAATTCGGGGTCGACCACTTCAGAAGAAATGTAGCGGACAACCGTGTCCGTTGAATGAGACCAATTCTGGAGGATTATTAATCTAGGTACCCTGCATTTTTTGGATTTCTAGACATTAGGTGATCGAGAAAATATTACTTAAATGAAACCCTTACATTATGGGTTAATACATATCGGTTATTAAGCTAGAATGCTTGGACTTTTTAACGGAAAATATTGTTCCGTTTGGAATTGACGTGGAAAAGAAGCCCGGAGGACATTTTGTCCCTAAATGGTATCCACAGGATATTTCGCTCGGGGTATCCACTGGTTAAGTAGATGCTAGCAAATCGAATAATTGCATCGAAAACATACTCCGATTATTAGTATTGGACCTCGAAAATCACATTGTCCAAATGGACAAATTAACATACTTTGGGATATTGGCATGTTTTCTAAATCATAAAAAGGTCACGGGTTGAGAACTCGTGGTCGGTCCTTTGGGAATCATTGAAGCTGCAGTCATGACGAGTCGAATAAGCCCACTTTCATCGCAAATACTTCCCGAAATCATATTTTTGACTTAAAATGGCCATAAAATTTCACAATATTTTAAAATGTCTGATTTACCCCGGAATTGGACTCATTCCACGCGCACGGATGTGAGCTTCATTTCGTCTCATAGCATTGACCCCGAATCCCTAACCCGTTTTGTAGTTATAGCCACTAGAAGTCGGTCCCATTGGCTCGACAGTGGGCATATTCGATTCGCCATGACTCCAGTTTCAATTTTCTCCAAGAAGCGACCCCGAATTCGTTACACGTGACCTATTATATGGCAAAAATTCACTTTTCTATTTTGTTTTGATTTAGAAAATATTTCAATATCCAAAAGTATTCTCACTAAAAATTCGACTCTCAAAGTCAATCTTGTCTATTTTGGATATGGTGACTTTCGAGGTTCAGCAGCCGTGCGCCCACGAGTTAAAATTAACATTTTTCCAAAAAAGGTCTTTTTCACGTTCTGTCTTTATGAAGGTTAACTATACGACGCCGTATAATTTTACATATCCTGAGAACATATTTGGAACCGCAAAAAAAAACTCTGTAACAATCATTAAAGCTAGTTAAGCTATCAGTTGCCCCCGGAGATGGTTGAGGCGGTTTTGACACCCGCGACAGACAATGCAGAATTCAGCTAGAGAAATTAGAGCAATTTCAAAAAGAATTAAACAAGAAGAACGACGAAATTATACATTTACGTGCCAACAGGCCTGTGCAGTCATCAATTTCACTTGAGAAGGAAGATATCCAGTTCGAGTTTGTTGGGTAAGAAATTATTATAGTCGCTACAATCACATGTGTCAAAAGTGGCCCCTAAGGGTCTAAGTTACAAAAGGTAGTTTAACGGGTAGCTAGCTACGGGAACTGCTAGAGTTTTTGTCTTGCGGTTCAGAATCTCTTTTCAGAATGTCCAAAATTATGTTACTTCGTACACCAATATTATTTAATACTCTCTTCCTCACGTGATTTTTGGTTAGATGGATAAAATCGATTTATTTGGATAAGGTGAAGAAACAGACAACTTCAGAGATAGTGCTTGATATAGAGAATTAAGACTAATTAATGAGATAGACTATTATTGCGAAACAGAAGAGACGTTTTTGGAAAACATTTCGACAGCTTCATTATAGATTCAATAAAAAATATTTGTCTATACGAAAAGAACGTCATTTTGTTTGCTATGCCAACAATGATACGCAAAGAAAAATAATAAATTGAAACTGAATTCCTACCGCTAAAATAGTTTGAGTCGTAGTTACTAAACTGTTGGATTTCTGCAAAATAATTCTACACTGCTCCAGTGTATATTCAATAACAAATGCTCTGTGCGTGGTAAGATAGTCATTTGTTGTCTATAACGACGCTGCGAGAATTGCAGTTAAATTTTGCAAACCCTTTTAACCGAAATCGACAAAACCGTTTTTGGTACCTGTAATACCTGTAATAAGTTTTTGGTACCTGTAATACCTGTAATAAGTTAAAATTTGAAGCAGATACGTTCCATTAGTCTCGAGATATATGTGAAAGAAGGGCGTGTTGGACGCTTTTTTCCCCTCCCGGTATCCACTGGTTAATATAATTAAATATCGTGCTTATTAAATGTGTTATCCAACGCATAATTATATTAAGTCTAATATTGAAAATCTCCCATTAGTGGGCTCGGACTCATGACGCATGACGCAACTTACCAAGGAATTCGATCGGATGAAATATTTGTATATTGGTACTTATCTCTAGGACCACTGAATGTGCCAAATTTAGCACTAAACGTTTCACTAGGGTAATACGTAGAGAAAGTTGTGAACATTTATGGCACCACTACAAACATTGATAGATTGTTTATTATCTGGTAACCAAAAATAGTGACCTCAATTAATACCAGTCATCACACACCTAACCAGAGTGGCCCTTCCCCCCATCGAAACGGCATATGATCGGGTAACGAGACGTAGCCAGTCTGATAGAGTTTGTTCTTGCGGTTCCGAATTTATTGTCAGAGTGTCCAAATTTATACGCGTTGGTACATTTAACCCCCTCTAAAGACAGACATGTCAAAAAGACAATTTTGTTTAAACGGTAATCCCCATGAGTTATGGCAGGTTACTAAATATTGTATTGCCATAAAATTTCACATTTTTCAAACTGTCCGATTTTCCCTGAAATTGGACTCATTCGATGCGCATGCGCATGGATGACAGCTCACATTTCTTCTCATTAGAGCGACCACGAATTCTTAACACGTGAGCTAGTTTTTGCCCAAAAATGGAAATTCCAAAAAATGAACAAATGTGATTTCTTGAAGTATGTCGGATTGGCTCGAAAGTGAGCTTAAAGCAGGCGGCATGGCTCAAGCTTCAATTCTTCTCAGAGGACCGACCCCGAATTCTTATCACGTGACCAGTTATATGCCCACAATGTTATAGCCCAAATTTTCAAAAAGTTACAAAATCGCGTTTTTTTTCACTTTTCGGTCTTATTATTTGGAAAACATGCCACGGTCCCAAAGTATGTTCGCGAAAATTTTTTGTTGTG
>SCLF01723183.1:0-13856 GCA_004367975.1 Mesochordaeus erythrocephalus | reverse complement strand
TAGCCTAGAATATGCGCAATAAAATTCTAGGCAGGAATGCTGCTTAACGTTTTCCTATCTATGTCACAGCTGTCTTAACTAGATAGTTTTTAACTAGAGGTCGTCTCGGCCAACAATTTGGTGTCACTCTCAATTCCAAAAAAAACAATTTCCGGTTTTTAGGTAACACTTCCGGTGGCACGTCCGGACTAAAAATTACCGTAAAAGATGCGGCGTGGAATTTGGGCTGGAGTCCTGGGGGGCATTCTGACGTAGCTCCGCTCAGCTTCGAGAAAAACGCGAAAAATCGGTCTATGAGTTTTAAAAACTCAAAAGGGAGCACAGGAGTTAAGCTAGGTACGCTGAATTTTTTGGATTTTTAAGCATATTATTTGATCGAGAAAATATTATTTGAATGAACTTTCGCGTTCTAACCCTTATATTATTGGGCGTGTCTGTAAATAAATAGATAAAAATTAATTACAAAAAATGTTACCAATAATAAATATCTGTTATTAAGCTAGGTACCCTGAAATTTTTGGACTTCTAGACATATATTTGACCGAGAAAATATTATTTGAATGAAATTTCACGTGATAACCCGTTACATTCCTATTTTTCATACTTTATTAGTAAGCAATAACATATGTCCCTAAAGGTTATCCACAGGATATTTCGCTCGGGTCTCCCTGGTTAAAGAGACAAATGAATGATAGTTTAATTGTTTACACCTAAGCTTCAGAGCTTATTAGTGACGCTGACGAAGGTTTATTTGGATCTCCCGTAGTGACTAAACTAGTAAAACACTCGCGTTGTCCGTCACCTCGATTACTTAGTGCTGACGCAAAAGGGACGCAATTTGTCCAAGGTGACCGTAATGCTTCATTCTTTCTCAACAATGGTACGAGTCACTATTCAAATACGACCTGGATGGACAAAAACATTGAAGAAATTGGCTCGTCGATAGGATGAGTGTTTGACAAATATCAACATAGATATGAATTAAATCGAATTTTTCTACAATCTCATTGCTGCCGAATAATCTGAACTTGATATAATATCTATGAATTAAATTGACACATCGGGCCCTAATAGTTAAAAAGGATACAAATTGGATACGATTTTTCTTAAACACAGAATAGGTTTCCTGTCACAGATAAATTCTGCTAGATACTTTAGGAAACTAGGTATATCTCCGACTGTTACAATAAAGAATCAAGAAATTCAGCGCGATAGAAAAGAGACTTCCTATTGGCGACCTGATATTGAGTCTTCTGTACAATTCCTTTTTGACTTATTTCTCCGCTGGCTCCACTTCGCCAAAGTTGATTCAGACGAAAAACCAAATCATCGCATCATTATTGAGTCACTCCGATCTCTGTCAATCCTCATCAATTTTTATCCCTCGAGTTCAGGGTTCCAAATTCACTAGTAAAAAATGCGCGTCATTCATAGCGTCACCTGCCAAAATTTCAACTATTTAAAATAGAATCAATAATGATGGAAAGATAAAACGTGCCGCTATTATATTATTTTAACCATAGGAAAGGTATCTTTAATAAGTATTCTCTACAACTGAACCCTCTTGTAAATGCGGACTACACGCTAACCAGACTTAGCTAGTCTGATAGTTTTTTGTTGCGGTTCCGAATCTGGTTCGGAAATGTCCATAGTTGTCCTCATTTTACAGTCAACCCCTCTAAAGACAAAAATGAGTCGAATATAGTTGACTTTAACCGTCCTGAAATATAGTTTTAGTGCAATTGTTTCGAGTTGAATTTTTAGTGACCATACTTTGCGATATTGGCATGTTTTCTAAATCATAATAAAATCTAAAAGTGAAAAATTCGTCTCACAAGACCCCTCACTGCACATAAGGGGTCTATGAGAAAATCTATCAAATACCCTTAAAATTTTATATGTTATAGAGTTTGGTTCACGATCAAAGCTTTACATTAGCAAGAGTGCGTACAATTGATTATTCTCAAGGACAACTATAGACATTCTGGAACCAGATTCGGAACCGCAAGACTAGTAAGTCTGGTCAGCGTGTAGTCTGCCTCTTTTAGGAGGGAGGACGCCTCTGGACATATGTGTTGTACAAAGCCATATTTTACCTTCAAATGCCATTTTCTCAATTCGCAAATGAATTTTCCGAACTAAAAAAAAATTGCACCTTTAAATTTTAGCGGTGTATCCAATGCAATATAAAAAAGTTAATTCCCAAGTCTTTTACTTTCCCAAGTATTTATTTTTGAATATCAATGTTACCATTAGAAAGCTAAAGCCCGACACTGCTCCAGTGTATATTCAATTCTCCTCTAGATGATAAGACCGCCATGTTGTGTATGTAACGAGAATGATACAAAGACAAAATACGGAAAAGATTTGGATTGAAATAAAGGTCGGACCGCTTAGATAATGGCAGTTAAATTTTGCAAGTCGCTTCAATTTTCACAAAAAGCTCGACAACGCTTTTTGCCTGTCAAATTAGTTACACTGAACAGGGTATTTGAAATCCCTATAATAAGTTAAAATTTGAAACATCTAAAGATATTTGCGAAAGAAGAGCGTTTTTGACGTGTCAGGGTCAAAGGTCCCTTCGGGGTATCCACTAATTAAAGTTCGGTTTCTAGATGACTTAATCTTAAAAGATTAATGCGTTTTGGCGTATTTTACTATCTAATTTTTTCTTGCATGGTGTTCATAGCTACAATTTAATGGTGCAAGTTTTTTTTAAGTCAGAAAATTACATTCCCCCTTAATACGCGGCTTCTTAAGCTAGATATATCCGTTGAAAGAATGAACCCTAGCTGACCAGCGCTGACAATTTAATTAACAAATATTCATTAGTTTTGGAGCGATGGAAACCAAGAGCAGGGTGTTTAAACCAGTCTTAAAATAGACAGATGTGGTATCTCCAAGAAAAACACGAAATGGTATCTACTGGTTAAGCAAATGTTTACAAGAGAGTTAATGCTCAAACGTGCTTACTGTTATTAGGATTATTTGCTTAATATTTTATGGCATTTGAGACCATCGTAACGGTTCCTTATGGACCGTAATTTTACTCTCCAATTTGACAACCGGTTTATGCTTATTTAATAGTATGTTTTCCCTTTAATTTAAAAAGCAAGCTAATTGCGTCTGACTCTAACCCCGGTAGTTAAATCTTATCTTTATCTCTAAAATTCTCCGTAAATAAGGAACAACCAAACATATCATCAAAGTTATATTAATTTGGCTTATCTAATTTTTTTGAATAGTTGACGCTTCGGTTTTCAGTAAAATTATCAATTTTATTTTGAATAGTTAGCATTTTGGTAGGGCACCATTCATATAAACTAGAAGTTTTCGTCTAATTTTTGGTGTGGGTTGATAATTATAAAATTAAACATTAAAGCACCCATTTCGAACCAATTTCAAGACAACATTTTCACGAGACAAATACATGCGTAACGTCCATGATTGACGATTCAGATCCGCTAGTCCAGCGTCTTGTACTACCTATTATTACCAAGTGCTCGGCTATTGCCGGCTTTGATCAAGAAATGATGGAAACGACCATTCTTCCCCTACTAAATCAGTGCAACAAAAATTTCACGCTTGCTCTATTTCATCTGATTGATACCCCCGCTGGCTTGGTTCAAAACTTCGAAAAGATAATTCGCAAGTTCATCGATGCAATTGAGTTCAGCCTCATCAGGACTAATCCGAGGTAAATAGTTGGTTCAACGTTGTATAAATAAATATTAATATAAGTCAATCAGTGATTTTGGTGATCTAATAAAGAAGTTCTCTAATTAGAATATTTCAATGATTTTTTCCGATAATGGCCGATTTGGTTTGTCCTCGAGGTAGACGTCAAATATATTCAAATTATTTCCAGCCAATTCCTGAGAAGTGTCCATAACACATGAGCTTTCGTGAATCGTCATGGCTTCAATCCCTTGCGGGTGTGCTATTTATTCTAATAAACGTAATCATTTTAAAGCTGTTTAAAAAAGTTAATAAACAATATATTTCATTATATCCGCTAATATCCACCGCTGATCCCCAATCGTTACAAAATTGAGTTGATCACATCGCCGTAAAATCTTCACAAGCATTCCAGTCAGCATTTTCTCTTATTTTTTACAAGAGGGTTAGAACGTCTAGGAGCAGTCGCAAGCTATTAGGAAAGCGTTTATTGTTGTTAAATTGTACATGAGGAAACATGTACTATAAGATTCAATGACGAAGACGCCTCAGGTTTTGAATGTATAATTATTAGGGATTGATTTAATACGCAGAATTTACTAATTGAGTGACTGTAAGATATCTAGTCAGACATGGGTGTTAGCAGGCCAAGAGCCAGTGCGGAAAAGGAAGTCCCAGCTTCCTCACCTATATCATCTCAAGGTTAAAGATATTCTTGGTGTCAGGGCGCACGGAACTTCCGCTAGTTTCCTAAATCGCTTGGGACATCTATGGAAATCGAGAGTACTAGAGTAACGGACTCATTCGGACAAGGATAATTAAAGTGTATAACAAGCAGTACGTCAAATCTCAGTGGCTTAGTCCAAAGTTCAAACCGGTGAGCATCATTAAAGTCATAGCTAACCAGAACGAACGTGGAAATAATGCAAGTGGAAACGTCTAGCAGATATTAGATGGTTTGGAGGAGCCTGAGCATACTTTTGGCACCAAACGGTGTCGGTTAGATTGCATTGAAGACACCGATATCAAAAGGGAAGCCTGGAAATCAGTACACTAAACTACGTTGAATTTAGCTTGGTTTTGCACAGAAGGTGGTGGATTGATCCTTCACGGAGTTTAAAGCTTTCGTAACGCAAGAGATTATTGTCATGTGATTCAGGTCCCTGAATGTCTTGGCATGTTTGAGTCCTCTGGAAAGTATGTCACGGGACCAGGGCAATAATAATTCATTTATATATTGTATTGAACGGAAAACAAGGCGCTTAGCATTGATATCGGATATCCGATGAGATAAATGAATGAGAGTATTGCTGGGTTGGAATGCTGTCCTCAGAATGACATCACAGATCATGTGTCAAAGCATTTGTCAAATGTCGGCAAGGTAGTAATGGATAGTTTTAGCCTATAGCCGCCTACATTCGCGGTACCAAAACCTTTAGAAAACACTGAGGTTTCACTCGATTTTTGGATCCTCTCAAGGTTTTATCGCTGACTTATAAATCATTAAAAAACCCGAGATACAAATAAGAATGTTTCACCTTCCTTTATGCATAGACTGGGAATAACTGTTCGTACACAATGATGATTGAAGAGGTGAACCAAACAGATTTAGTCATAACGAATTTTGAAAATCGGCTTGCAGAAACATACATGATTTGAATGCCGAAAGACTTCGTGCTAATCTAAAACCTAGAACCCCTGGTAAGGGGCTTGTTAAAAAAATAATCAATGTGCCTGGACAAAGAATACAACAATCAGCGGCTCAGTGTTAAACTAATATCAACTGGTGGCACGATAAAACTTGTAATCTGCCAAAGCAGGTATCGAAGATATCGAGTTTGATAATAACCATTTATGGTTAAAAGAACGACAACCGGATACGATTTACATGTTACGAACTCCAGATCATCAGTCTTGGGGATGGCAGGACGATATACACGGTTTTGGCAACATCATTAATCGGTCATAGCTTTCTAAAGGTAAATTGTTTCATTTTTTCTCTAATGAGCGTTATTTCCTAATGTAACATTATCTTCCCCGAAAAAGTTGAAGTTCATTGCGTTAAATATGTGAGATATATTTGTTAATTAATACATCCGTTTATTAATTAACCCGCTTGGTATCACTTTAGTACCGCGTGCACCCTAACCGTTGCCCATTTCACCCTAAATCCTCACCTCATAGTTTGCTAAATTTCCTTTATAAAAATCTTATTTCACGCTAAATGTTCATGGCACCCTGCGTAGATCTAATCGCCGACCGAACGGGCTAGAACGCGTAATCATCAACATCGCCGATTATCTACCGATAACACAGTAGGCCTGTTCTTTAACGTATCCCTAGAAGTTAAGAATCGCTAGTGTTCATAGTCAAGCGTCATAGTTCTTATCGCCTAATGTGGGACTGGCATTCCTCCCCGACTAGATAACGTAAACGGTCAGATACGACTCACCCTCTTATAAATAATAAATACTAAATGTAAGTTTAAGCCTAAGTATAGTTGAGTCAAAGTCTCGCTAAGCCTAAGAATAGCTAAAATTGTAACTAATAATAGATAATTAAAACAAAATCATTAATAGCTTGTAATGTATAAATGAATACAGCGTAATTCAGGTTTAATACCATACATAGCATAAATAGTAATCATATCACAAAATAATGATGCGAATGGAATTAATTTAATAATAAAATGCGGGAATTAAAATTATATTTATACTACACTAATAATAGAGACTTAACTGAGCGGGAACAAAGTATATGAATAAGTGGTGCGCAAATATACAAGATTAAGACCCGGATAAAGTCGCAAAGGCAGTAAAAAAGGGTGATACCCAAGTAAAAAGTATGTATAAAAAAGGGATCTAGTAAAAGTTTAACAGGTATAAAAACCTGGACAGTTAAAAATCTAATTAAGGCCCTATTCGTAACATAATTATAGAGTTTTACGGCTATTCAGATTCGCAAATAGTTTATTATTGGAGCCGGTCATAAGAGATAAAACTGAAAACATACAGCCGAGGAGAATTCGAATGCGTATGAGATTCTGCAAGTTAGAAATGCACAAGATAATAATAGTAGCGTCGATCAGGAGGATCATGACGAAGTAACCCACATAACGACGAAATGAAAATTATTTTTAATAAGCGAAAGATGCGGAAATACCTGAAAATCAAAGTCGTTACAATTTAAGACATAGTACGAAATAAAGAGGTTAGTTGTTACGGGGTACATATCGTTTAAGGATAACTCAATTTTGAAATAATAAAGAGCGAATCCACTAATTTAGTATCTAAGTGCACAATATTACTAAAACTTAGGGCTATAGACAGGTACATATTAAGCCAACAATTTCTGCAAGTAACCTTTCCAGAAACATTTAGTGATCATCCCCTTTCAAATTTACTAGTCATCCGAGTAGAAATAGTTATTCGACCAAACAAAGTATAGATCGACAAGATAAAAAGTTCCGGAGTAGTTCCTAGGTGGCAAAGTCGGCGATGAGATGTAAAACATATATGCGGAAAAGTACGTTATCAATTAGCGGAAATCTACGAAATTTTGCGTTGAAATGGGGAAATACTATGCCACTGAATATATTAAGGTATCGCAAATGTAGAGAATGTTAGAATCTGAGGGAAACGACAAAAATACCAAGAATTATAGCGTAAGTAGGTAATTTAATGATACAGCCTTTTACAGACTCTAGGAGACATTAGTAACACGTATAAGAAACGATGTAAATACAGAAAATATACTACAATATAATAAAAACGGGCACAAATTAATCATTGTTCTTTGAAATATTTTTGGATGCATTTTTCGAGAATTATATAAATAGGGGTATTCAAGAAACAAATATAATGAAGTAATTAAATATAAGTAATATTAAACACACAACGTGTAAATTATTCAGTGTCATCCCCACGCAAGTAATGAAGGCTGAGGGAAAATTTAACAGAGTCATTAAGCCGCTAAAGTCTGCTTGACTATGACGTGCATAATCATACATTTAGAAGACTGATTGTCCGGGCCATCATTTAAAAGACGAAGTATATAAAAGACGTAACTAGATAAACAAGTTCCCAGTAGAGAGACGACAGGTTAAATGTTTTCTACTATGGTATGTGGGAACAGTAATGCGATTAGAAGCTAATACGCTTTTGCAGGTAAATAAGGAGATGGGTGTGGAAATTATACCAACCCATGCTACGTTGATCTCCGGTGAAGAAAGAATTACAATAAAAAATATACCACTGTCCAAAATCCGCGGAAATTGTGAATTGATCATGACAAACAATACAATTGTTCACTTGTTAATGAAGAAACAGGAATCAATACGCGACACACATTACCTGAGGAGCATATAAGTATTGTCAGTAAGACTATAAGCGACAAAACAGCCGAGAAAAGTACGACGTTAATTACAGATTTGAGAGCGCGATTCATGTCAACTGTGGAAAGTGAGTAAAGTTAAATGCCATGTCGAACCATTAGAAGTACCAGAACAATTGTTAGTAGCTAAGAGTAAGATACCATACGGTGACAAGCGGAAAGTATGCTAGTATATAACAAGAGAAAACGATCTGCAGAAATCTCCAACCAAAGCGAAAATTGCACTGCAGAATTACAATGCACAAGTAGGATGTAAACTCAAGGACGATCAAGTATATTGCGTAATTCTAGACAGCGCATCTAGAAGAAACAAGTGCGACTTCGGTATTTTAGACGGGAGTTATACAGACGAAAAGTAAAAGCCATGTTAAACTAACGGGAAATTTTGAATCACATGCCATAACCTAATATCTCATGAAAAGCATTCAATGAGTCAAAGCATACTACATTTGATTTAGAACGTACTAATGGCGTCATAGGATTCCATTTTAACAGAATTAGTACAAATCTTGAAAGGCCTAGTAAAGACATTCGGTTAATCAAGAAAAAGCATACAAGAATGACAATAACACTAGCAATCACATGGCTAGCGGGTATGTGCATCGAAATTTGGATAATAAAATAAACACGAATTTTTCTTAATACAAAACTGTATTAGAATCTGTGAAAACACAACACGCAGTAAGCACATAAATAATATTAGTAAGTCACTAGAGGTAGTATTAGTAAGTTTTTATTAGTATGTTGCTATTAGTGTGTTTTTATTAGTAAGTTGTTATTAGTAAGTTGTTATTAGTAAGTTGTATTTAGTAAGTTGTTATTAGTAAGTTGTAATTAGTAAGTTGTTATTAGTAAGTTGTTATTAGTAAGTTGTTTTTAATAAGGTGTTATTAGTAAGTTGTTATTAGTAAGTTATTTCGCAATTATTTTTTGCATTCTCTTTGATTGTGTCCAAATAGACCACAATTGAAGCATTGTTTCAATGTTTTTTTGTCTATTAAGATTGATTCCACGACGATTCCAATTATTATTTCTTAAATCGCGATTCTTCCCTTCGTTACGATCGGTGTTACGATTGATATGTTGTATTTCCATAGTACGTTTAATATCATTGAACTCCCGATGTTGCTTCTCGAATTATTCATTCAAGGTCTCCTGATCAACGGACCGCTTACATTGCTCCTCGCGAGGTCTAGTAACTGAAATATCTAAACGTTGTAATTCAGCAACTACATCATTTAACATTTATGTTCCCACATCATTTATATTTGCTGCCGTAAGATGCTATCGCTTTGCGTCTAATAGTTGCGCTTGTTGGTCGCTGTCCATAACCCCGGAACCGTTAATAATGACAAATTCCCTTTTATGTGGTGTTATAGTGTTGCGAAAGTGTTCAACTATAATAGAAGTTTCTGTTTCCACTTTATCTGTTAATTTTTTTGCGACATTACTCAGTCGATGGGCATATGCCAAGGATGTCAAGACTTTTCCACACGTCTGTCCATAAGCTGACTTTCTCTCTAAGACGTTACTTTTTTGTACTCAGGCTAGTTCACCAATAATATTGACCAACTCCGATTGGATTGCTAGTTTTCCATAATTCTCTCGGTGACACAAAGTTTTCCGTGAATAATTGAAACTAACCTGGGTCTCGCACATATAGCATAGCTGTAGGCGGTGAATGTTAATTAAGACCCCGCAGTTTGTTACCATGGCTATAAATGCTACTATTATATTATATACCAATAAAAACGCCTACAAATATTCCTAATAAGAGCCCCACAAAAAAACTCGATGAACCGAATAATATAAACTTAAACCGTGACAGGTAAAATTACTCGCGTATTCCCACGGGTGAACCTTCAACTGTTTAACAGCTGTGGTTTTAAAATAGATAGATAATGCGGATATATGTATATGATGATTGACCACTGTTACATGGCCTACCGTTGGCTAAAGGTCTTCATCTATTGAGATGAAAATATATTATACAATCACTCGGTTGATATAGTCGAGATATAGGTTATACAAATTATGGTTTATACAATATAGGTCTCAATACAGGTCTCGCAGTGTAGTCTCAATCACAATATAGTGATTGATTCATGATAGTATATCTGACAAAAATGACGTCGAAACGGAGAATTAAACTCATTAGTTTATACCTAATTTCATTCAGCTATACTATATTACTGTTATCTATTTTAGTATATCTCAATATCAATATATTCGTAACTGTTATTTGAAACACTTATATTATAACCAGCAAGATTTTTGTCAGATTATATAATCCTGTTTTGTTTTATAGGTCTGGTTTAAACTTTTTCATAAGTGGAAACAGAAATCGAAATTGGTCAATTGCATAATTAATAGCCTATTCGACAGTCTGTAATTAATCTATATTTACGAGCCTCCCGGAATTCATTCGATAATTAAGCTAGAATCATCAAATAAGCTTGATCAGAAGACCTTATTATGACTTAAGGTAAATTTCAGTTGGTTAAGCTGTACACCTCATCAACTTGAACAGAAAATTTTGCAATTTTCTTCCGCATTATTCTTGGTCGAAAAATTTGCCGATTACACCGAGGATGCTGGATTTACACAAAATATGGTCAATTACATTATCCGGGTTATTCGATTTGGACTACCGTTACGAGCAGTGGAACCGTTTGTTCTGGGCATTTGTAGGTAAAAGTGTACGGGAAAATATTCATAAATTTGGTTAAAACTTTTCGGTTCGAAATAGCGCTTTTTTGTTACAATTTGTATGTGATTCGAGTGGCATACTAATATTATAATAATGAATCCCTATTTTAACGATATTAAAATGTATATAAAATTGGTTCAATATTCATATAAATTATTAACTTAAACGAACGAATAGAGTTCAATCGGACTCAACCCAGCTTTTGTGACTATATATTTGTACCATAAAGTTTGCCATTAGCATTCCGTTTAGTATGTATAGGCGTTTAGGCTGTTTATTTAATTCTGTATATTTAATTCTATCCGTACAGTATGTCCATACAATGTCATGCGACAAGGATGCATATATTTATATGAACGAAAGACTCCAAAGTGACCCAATCGTTACAAAATTGAGTTTGTCACGTCGTGGTAAAATCATCACAACCATACACAGTCATTGTCACATAATGACATAGGCGACAAAGAGTTTTCGGTCATTTTTTTACGAGAGAGTTAAGATAAATATAGTTAAGGAATACTTAATCACTTTTATATATCAGCATCGTTTCTTAACCAGTGGAGACCCCGAGCGAAATATCCTGTGGAGACCATTTAGGGACCTTTTTCCATCTCATTTCAAAACGGAGCAATATTTTCCGTTGAAATTTCATTCAAATAATATTTTCTCGGTCAAATATATGGCTAGAAGTCCAAAAATGTCAGGGTACCTAGCTTAATAACAGATAAGTATTATTGGTAATTTTGTGGAATTATTCGATACTTGTTCGTTATTATTCTTCGTATGACAATTATAAAATTGTCTGATTTCCACCAAAATTGGTCTCATTGAACGTGCACGGATGTCCGCTACATTTCTTCTCAAGTGGTCGGCCACGAATTCCTAACCCGTTAAGTAGTTATAGCCACTATGTCCGATTGGCTCGATAATGGGTTTATTGGACGTGCCATGACTCCAACTTCAAGTCTTCTCAAAGGACTGACCCCGAATTCTTAACACGTGACCTAGTTATAGCCCAAAAATGGAATTTCTAAAGTATAAACGAATTTTTCACCTTTCGATTTGTTATGATTTAGAAAACATGACAAGGTCTCGAGTATGTTCACTAACAATTTTACTGGAAAGAGCTGCATAAAACTAATGGTTGGGACGGTCAAAGTCTATTTTGGCAATGTGACTTTCGAGGTCCATAAATTTAAAACGAATAATCGGAGTAAGTTTTCGATACTTTTATTGGACGCCCGGAGGTCTACTTAATTTAGTGCAATTTAGTGCGATGATCCATTCGTTCTCGAGATATCTGCGAAAGAAGAGCGTTTTTGACGTGTTAAGGGACAAAAGTCCCTTCGAGGTCTTCACTGGTTAATAGCCTGAAGTTATTTTAATTATAATTATTTTAAAGTTCTGGGTTTATAACTACTTAAGTCACAATTACACAATTATTTGCAGGCTTATTTGGCTTGGTCACTTGATTCCCGCTCAACTACACAAATTGGCCCAAGCTGGTGGAGAATTGTGCTCATCAGCTAATATTTATCTCGCTCAATCAGGAAAACGATTAAAAACAATTAAAAACAATGTTGTTATTATAATCAATCCCGGGAAAATAAGAATAACTAAAGTGATTGCATTATTAGTATTTAATATTTTAAAAATAAGAATTTAATTTCGTTATTTATTTAGTAGTGTTTCGATTTACCATATCATCGGGCTTTTTAAATAATTAAATAAATAAATTCAATTAATACGCCCAGTAAAAAAAATGGCAAGCATAGGGCTTGTATACATTGACATTAATTATCCATTACATATTATAGGCCTTTATGCACTTTAGCATTCATTTTCTAGTCGTGTCCCACGATTTGGGGTCTTTAATTGAAATAAATATATGTTTTTCCTATGGCCTTTGCATTGCCACACTGTATTGATATAATTATATATCATGATTATTAAGCATTGTTAACTGATAGCAGTTAATCGATTACTAATTATATTGTCTTATCCACGTAGATAATTAAGCCATCACTTTGTTTAGGTTTTATGGTTCAGATATGGTTAGAACGATATCTCTCAAGCTAATATCCATGCGTTTCAGTCCTAGCAACTATTTGACCAACATTGATCGTACAAGATAATCTAATTATACCAATCTTCAGAACTAAATAAATTGTTTGTCTTCAATATTCACTCCATTTAGCTAAGGATATAAAGGTATTGAAAATATACATTTGCCAATCGATTTTGTTTATAATCAAGATGCTTTTTACCCTCGCCATTACTGGAGAATACTAGGTGGAGATAAATTAAATTTCGGGTTAACACTTTATAATTTAATTCAATATTTATTCAATAATCATAATTATATGCTATACAGAGTTATTTAATTTTAAATTGAAACGTAAAACACTAAAAACCCATTGAAAAACACTAAGGCGTTCTAGAGATAAATGTTTAATTTCTGGGTATTACACTACTTATATATATATATATATTATACTTGTTAAGGCTATTATCGGTGCACAACCAAAATTCCAGGGTACGGTTTTTTTTTAATTCAGAAAATCCAATTACGACTGAAATAATGACATTTTAAAGTGGAATCCACTTTGAAAAGGTCAGTTAGGACTCTATTGTGGTAAATTCAAAAGAGATATTTTGAAACGAGAAATAGTTAAATGGGCAATGACTTTAAGCATACAAAATTTCAAACGATACAATTTATGGTTTTCGAGAAGAGGGCGAGTCTAAACTCGATCGTTTAATGGGGCTAATGTGGTATTAACAACAAACGAAAAGTGGCATCTACTGGTTAACCAGCTGACTGGTACCTACTGGTTAAGAGAACAATGCTTCTCTGCATCTTTTAAATGTCAAAGACATATACGGAATTTCTATCATCAGTAATATTAGGTTAAAGTCAGATCAAAGACCCTAACTACGTTTCTGTACGACTACTCTAGCGTACTATTTGTGTGTTGAGGATTAATCGATGTTTTATGTATTTAACCCTCTTAGCAACCATTTGTCGACTTCGCTTGGGAAACAAAGACCATTAATTGGTTATACGAAATTAACA
>SCLF01723070.1:0-13869 GCA_004367975.1 Mesochordaeus erythrocephalus | reverse complement strand
ATACTCCCATGAGTTAATATTAACGTTTAAAAAAAATGTCCTTTTGACATGGCTGTCTTTAGAGGGGGTTAACTGTACCACCGCGTATAAATTTGGACATTCTAAAAATAGATTCTGAACCGCAAGGACAAACTCTATCAGACAAGTGAAAAAAATATACGTTACCGAGCAGCCTGAGAGGGGGGGGGGTCACGGTCGGACAAGTGTGTAACAGAAGTTATGGCCCGATTTTCGAAAATGTCAAAAATTCCTTATAAATAGCGCAATTAGAATCTGACGCACGTAAAATATTAGGGTTAGTTTAGTTCACCAATTTAACAACCCGTTTGTGTTTATTTAATAGTTTGTTGTCGTATTTTTAATTCCAAAACTCAAAATAATTGGGTTGTTAAATTAGAAAGCACGAGTAGGGTTGGCCTAGTTAACCCTAATACTTTGCGAGTGTCGGGTTCTAACTGCGCCTAGCCCTAATCCTCAGGAGTTAAATTTCATCGTTCGCCCTTAATCGTTGTGGTAGGCGAGTATGCTCTATCCCATTATCAAAATTTGAAACAATTCCATATATTGGCAGGTGACCGTGACCTGAGTAATCCCAGATGGAATCAATCTAACTTGACGTTGATATAATCCAATCAGCACGTGGTGATCAATTCTGAGAGAAAGATTTTAAATCATCAATAAATCATCAATTGTCATCCTTGTGACTGTAACAACAAGTTACAAATGCTCTACGTACCCCAACCCTAACATTATTCTGTACAGCTTTTATCTGCCTTTGCATATACAGCCCGGTTAGGGTCATTAGATGTCCGTTTTTGGACTTTTTTTTAGTGTCCCGCTTTCAGCACTTATGGCGGTCAGTTATAAAAAAACATTGTATAATTGTGTATATAATTTGGAAAGTAAATGCGTTTCGCTCCGATCGGCACACCCATCGGGTTTTTTACGACCAGAGCTAAACTCAAATCGTAACGGTTCCTTATAAATTCACGTAATTAGGATCTGACACACGAAAATATTAGGGTTAGCTCCGATGGACACCCACCATTTTTTGTTATCATAGCACGTGTACTGGCGGTGTACCTTTATCCGTTTTTGTCAAGCAAGTAATCGTTGCAAAAATAACAAAGATATGAATCTCGTAAGAAAATTACAGTTGTTTGTCTTGGACATTTCGACTACACGGGCAGCAAGGGTAGTGAAGTAAGTCCATGTTTTGTCAGCTGTACTGTAGTTACCTTTGGCATGACTTCAAGCACATTTAAGTACTAAAATATTAATTAATTAGTTTATGTAGCAACTCGACAACTTCTAGGATTGCTTGGATGAATTGTTGAAATTCGGCCAACTTTAAGCTAAAAATCAATGAAGCTATCCATTTGCATATGACCCTTCACCAAATAAAGTTTTGAATAATTTACTAGTTTCAGATACAGTACCCTTAACCCGTATCTGCTGCTGATATGGAGAATCATAACTTGAGCAGAAACAATTTTACGTACTTTGATCGTGCAGCCAAACCCTATAGCATATCATATTTTAAGGGTATTTGATAGATTTTCTAAAAGACCCGTTATGTACTTAAGTCAAAAAATGTGATTTCGTGAAGTATGTCCGATTGGCTCGAAAGTTGGATTATTCGACGCGTCATGACTCCAGCTTCAATTCTTCTCAAAGGATCAACCCCGAATTCTGAAAAAAATTCAAAAATTGAAAACTCACGAATTTTTCATTTTTCGATTTGGTATGCTACAGAAACCTGGCCAAGATCCCAACGTATGTTTACTAAAAATTTGACTGAAAACAACCGCAAAAAATGTATGGTAGGGGGGTGGTCAAAGTCAATTGTGTCTATTTTAGCAATGTGAATTTCGAGGTCCATAGCTTTAAAACGATTAATCGCAGTATTTTTTCGATGATTGCCCAGCGGCTTAATTAATCTAGTACGATTTATTTCTGTGAGCTGCCATGCTCTCACGTTTTGTATTTAGAGGTGTTCCTCCATATTATTATGAAGTTACCGTCTTGTTTTCCAAATCTTCTAAGAAAATCGTCTGCTTAATTCCTCTGCACCCCAAGTTTGAGTCAGGTATCACTAATAATATCCATCTCGAGAATTATAAATATTTTGTACAAGCTGTTTTATCTAAGGGTGAAGGGGCATCTGTAATATACAGCTTGCAATAGAGTTCGTTCTCAAATAAGAGAAAGTGACGGGATTTTATCTACTTTTGCATATCTACGCGTTCACTGTGTTTATTTTGGGGCCGTAGGGGAATTTTAACCTGGCTCTCTTCAGCTTACAGTAAAATGCGAAAAATTCGGTCAAACTTGGCTCAAAAGGTGAACTGGAGTTAAATTGACAGTAGACATTGGCAATGCTATTACTCCATATCAGTGTCTGGAGATAGTCTAACTATAAATAACCTTATAACCTTTGAGAATAAATGTGTCGGGCTCATGCTGAGTTGTGTCTTTGTACAGTTGATGAATCTGTTTGATTCAATCCCGATCGCATTTGACTGACGCTGAACTTTGAAAAAAAATCATAACCTATTTCTATGTAAAATTATATGTTCGGCCGCCGTCATATTGAAATTAAATTAGTTCTACGTTCTAATGGTATTTCTGAATTATAAGTGCCGAAAGCAAATCTGATATTTTCGGGTTAAAATTTTCATTAATGGAAAATCTTCATTAATAATTAGTATGCTCGGGTTCTGAAATGATAATTTCCACGGTAGATTTAGATATCTCTCAGGCACTATTTTGGTTTTTTTTTACCACGGACCCTGTGTTAGCGTTTTATGGCCTTAGATGTGGTTGAATGTCTGATTGACCACAATTGACCCCCCGCCTAATTCGGACGGGGAATTTTTTAGAACAATTTTGGACCGGAAGTAACGCGGGAAGTGACAGCTTAAAACCGGAAGTTGATTATTTTGAATCGCGAATCCCACCAAATTATCGCTCGATAGACCTCTAGTGGAAAACTATCTCTAAAAAATTAGGAAATAGCATTTTAAAAAATGTAGTTTCTTACAACTTAAGACAGCTGTGTCTTAGCTGGGAAAACTTTGAGCAGCAATCCCGCCTAGAATTTTATTGCGCTCATTTTATGGTACCCATCGACGAGAAATTTTGACCGGAAATGAACTTAAAAATCGAAAAATCGAACCCGTACGGCGACGCGTACGTGTGTATTTTGGGTTTTAGATTTGTATTCGAAGTATTATTGTGGATGTTAAAAATTCCGAATATTTCTCTAGCACTTAAAAGAAGATACAAATACTGCTTTGATCATTTCCATTTCATCTTTGCAACAATAATCGGAGCGTAAATCGTACCGTAAGTAATAAAACTGTGGTCAACAAACTATGTTCAACATTTACTGGCAATGACTACAAGCTACTGTACATGCTCTCCAATTCAAAATCGGTTTGTGCTTATTTAATAGTTTGTTTTATTTTTAATCCAAAAATCAATTGCTAAGTAAGCATAATTTGTTTGCTAATTTTCGAAAGCAAACGCTTGAAAATTGTGTGCTATTGGTAGGGGTTTGTAGCTCAGAGGTAAGAGCGTTTGCAGGAGACAAAACGACGCGCTGGTTCGAATCCTCGCCGAACCTCAATAGTTTTCGAGCATATAAATTTAGTAATTGAATTGAAATAGTAACAGTATCATTGCTATAGGTAACTCTAATATTTTGCGTATGTCAGGTTCTAATGGCGCCTAACCATAACCGTCGGGCGTTAAATATTATTTTTCGCCTCTTATCGTTGTGGTTGTCCAATACGTGCTATCTAGTTTGATCTGGATTACACGTAAAAGTACCGATGATAAAAAAAATGCGTTCTAAAATGTACCAAAAATGATGTAATTAGTGTTTAAAAGAGGATACACGGTAGCCTTGGGTCTTAACTGCTTCTCAATTTCATCATTTTTCGACACGTGTTGGAAGGGAAATCTGATAACCCAACTGCTAAACGCATAATAAAATTAATACCCATATTTAATTTTGCTCTGAAACAAAACATCGAAAGGGGCGGAACAAAAATAGGGCACCCACATGAAGATCGGAAATGTACCCTAGCGTCCCTCTATTGTTGACGTGTTATATACCTTTAAAGATTGTTCAGGAGACAGAAAATAGAAGGAGAGACTCAATAATATTAACAGACGATTTAATTATCTTTCTTTGAACTGGTTTGTCGGACGGCTTAACCTGAATGACAACAAAATTTAGAGACCTGTTGGAAAAATTCATAGTTAATGATCTATTTTTATTTATTTATCGTGTATCAAATTCATGGGCGAGATTCATTAACCCTCTCTTTAAATTTTGTATGTATTCTTCAACGATTACGAATGCATCCAAGAACTATTACGAATGGCGAGCTTAATGTTAAATAATTTAAATAGTAGATACCACACCTGCCTCTTTTGAGGCAGGGCGCCTCTCGTTCTCATTTTTGTCAAAGGCCATTCATTGTATCTCTTTAAAGTTTTGCATGATTCAAGATTTATCCATTGCCGACCTAATGGTATGTCATTGTTGAAAATATCTCTATTTGTTTAGGCATAATAGCTAAGACATGGAGCCTTGTACAAAGTTATTTTTTACATTTAAATGCCATTTTCTCAGCCGCAAATGAATTTTCGAATACAAATTTAGTGATAGGATATTACTGTGATAGGGTTTATAGCAATTATAGTGCACGACTTCTAGAAGACCAATCACCAAGATCAATACATCAGTTGAAAGAATGAGACCTTAGCTAACTAACACTGAAAATCTTATTAAAAATATTGATTAGTTTTCGAGACAGATGGAAGCGAAGAGTAGGATGTTTAGACCTGCCGAAAAAGAGGCAGGTGTGGTACCTACAGGAAAAAAAGAAATGGTATCTACTGGGTAAACTAGTGGCTGTTTATATATATAATATCTGTAGACATGTAACATTATTAATCATAACAATAATAAAATTCTTCATTCTGAAGATGGAAATTATTTGTTGTTGTTGTAGGTCAAATGGTTATTGGACAAAATCGGACACTTGATTTCCATTTTGAGTTTACTGGTTAATATTTTCCCTATAATTTATTCACCGTCTTTATAACAGCACGACCTGTTAATAGCGTACAAATGTTTCGGTGGATCGGTTCATTTGGATTTGCAAAACCGTCGTCCGCAAACGAAATACGTTCGTCCGATATCATCGAAGTCCAAAACTAATTAATTGCAAGGACAGAAAATACACGAGCATTGCTCGGCAAAGGTTGAACTTAATCAAGTTCAGATCGGAAGTGACACGACTGGGTAACATCACTAAGGTTAACGTATCATTTAAACTAGGCAACGAAAGTGATATTTCCGATGCGGAGGATATTAGGGAAACTCCTTTCACGTGCCTATGAATAAAGACTAAAAGTCTCTCGTTAGTCCTAAAGGTGTTGCATGAAAGTGAAGTAAGTGGTAGGTTTTCCCCTTAATTGCATATATCGTGTCAAGGAGAAGTGTCCAAAAACACGATTTAAATGAATGGCATAACGCATCGCAATTGGGTTAATTTGACGAAATATTGAGGTCAATCAAGTGTGCATATGATTGGCTAAATCAAAAGAATGGTGGGAAAACGATCTAAAAAAGGATACAATAAATCCATATTGGTTTCCAGACGAATTCCAGCCTACAGCACGGCTGGAATTCAGAAATCACATCGGTATTTGATCTGTGATTTGACCTCATGTTTAGCAGGTTGTTAACGGTACTATTGTTAACGGTACTATCAAACCGTCTAAAGTATTCCTAATTATTATACATATTATTATATATATGCATATTTAATTAATTACCTCTCCAACAGGCTTTTTGGAAAGGAAACTCTACTCTACTCTGAAGGAAAAGGTGGAACGAACCATTAATGAAAATTACGACAGTAAGTGAAAATGTGATATATATCTACAATAAGTAATATAATGATACGCATTGATATGAACGAGAAAATAATAGTAAAAAAGTACGGTGTGGGTGATAGTTCCGAGCCTGTCTGAGCTGATACAGCCCTATAAGCAGTTTCGGTATATGTAAATAATACTAAATCTATTTTCTAAAAACCAAAAGAAAAACTACCAACCGGATGAACTAACCGGATAAAATTAACCAAATCGAATTTACACTATTTATTTGGGAAGTTGCTTAATTAACACTTCCGATCTAAATGAACCTTAATTCAGCTCCACTTTGGGAACACATGGATTAGACTACCAAAACGATACAAGCAAAATGTAAGATTTAACCCGTGAAAGGAACCTAATTAGTATTTCTTAACACTTGATTCTTGAATTAAAAATGAAGGAAACTATCAAATAAGGACAAACGGGTTGGTAAATTGGGGAGCAAAATTAGGGTTAGTATTGCTCTATTTATCAGGAATCGTTACCAAAATTTCTAAAATGTCGGTTTCTAATTGGGAGCAATTTTTTAGGGTTAAAATTACTTCATTGAAAAGACATTGTTCAGGCATTCTACAGACATTGTACAGACATTGTACAGACATTGTACAGACATTGTACAGACATTGCACAGACATTGAACAGACATCATATTGGTGTACGAAAGTTAAAGCAAACCTATGATTGATCTCTTATCTTTGAGGTAGTCTAGTATGGGGTGTCCCCCAGTTGGGGGTTAAATTTTGGTCTTCAATTGATCTTTAGAAGCTAACTGAGATTGACATATGGTCTCTCGTCCATCATTTATTATCCCGTCAGACGTAAACCGAAAACCCGTTTTGACACCTTAATTCTAATTACCGTTTATTAACGGTTATTAAGATGTTTAACGTCTGATAATAAATAAATACACAAGATGGCAAATCATTTTATTACCATAATATTAACCCTTGAGCGTGATCTGTTGCGATTTATCACATCGTTAACATCTACATATGCATTACTGATTTTTGGAGAATTTTCTTATGATGTATTTGGATAACTGTAAGTGAAGAAAAATGGCGTACTGAGGCCACCTAGGCTCGTTTTCTCAATAAGTTACGGTCAAATTTAATAAATTCAATCGTAAGATGTTAGACTATAATGTAAAACAGCAAAACATTAGTCTAAAATGGTGTAAAACAGTTAAAATATGTGTATTAACAAAGATTTACGACGATTATCTCCATAACGAATAGGTAGAAATGTTGGGCAAAATTTACGCTAGAAAGTGCAGATATGCCATTAACAGCATTTGGTCAATTTTAAAGGGCTCAAAAAAGTTTTACGCCAGAAAATCCAAGTTCTGGTCAAATACCTCAGCCAAAAACTGCCGATGTATTACGTGGATATAAGGGATCAATCGTTGGACAATTTAGTAATTAAAATAATAATTAAAAAGACACAAAATAGGCGTTGGAATATCATCATATTAAAATCACGTACAATAGTAGAATAAACTTCGATAAGGTCAATTAGAACGTGCTTTTCATAAATCGTGCACGAACACGGAAATCAGGTTGCCTCAAATAGATTGAGCCCTTCGACATGCATTTAATAACATTCAATTTAGGGGGTTGAAATAACATCAAACCACTCAAAACGATAAATAGGAAATCAGAGCTTGGGAGTTAAAAACGAAAGGAGTGATTTCGGCTACTGTCAAAGTCTCGTAGGTTTTTAAAATCGAGCAATTTCCCAAAGTCTCACGTGTTGAAAGACCAAAGATTAGAGATCACTAACATATTGATTTTAACTCTCGTACACCAATACGCTAAATTAATGTTTCTACAATAATGTAATTCTTTTGCATTTTGGAAAATTTCTAAAATGTCAAAAATCGGAACGGTTCCTTATGAATAGCGCGAACCCTAAGTTTGCTCTCCAATGTAACAACCAGTTTGTGCTTATTTAATAGTTTGTTTTATTTTTAGTCCAGAAACCAAGTGTTAAGCAAGTATAATAGGGTTGTTAAATTAGAGAGCAAAAGTAGGGTTGGCGTAGTTTACCCTAAAATGTTGCGTGTGTCAGATTCTAATTCCGCCTAACCCTAATCTTCGGCAGCTAAACTCGTGAGACTTTGGGAAAGTGGTCGGTTTAAAAAAACAACCAAGACTATGGGTTGACTGGACCATTTAATGATATTGATTTCATATCCAAACCATATCTACATTTAAGGAGGTCGGCTGTATTATATTCGGCTAATGAATGGAATTGATTTGTGAAATACAAACTGCGGTCTTACCTTGAACTTCAAATTCAATTTGAGATGTTTGCTGACCATGTTGGTTCCGGGATATACAAGTAAATTTCCAGTTTGCATCACTCAGCTGGACTTCTGATGTGCTGATCAGATCACCTTGAAGAAGAAAAGTAAAGGGAGAAAAGTATAAAAAGTAGGGTGCGTAATTGCAACTAGAAGGTCGCGAGTTCGAGTCTCGTTGGGACACAAGTTTTCGGGGTTTATAAATTACGCACCATATCCCATTTATTCCTCTTCTAGATTATATAAAGACTTACCCTGCTTGACCCAATGCCCTGATAGGTCGTTTGTGATGTTCTTCTCGTTCGAAAGGATCCACTCGTAGTTAGAGCTCGGATTTGAGTCTGCATTACACTTCAGGATGACCTCATCTCCGGCGATTATATCAGTCTCATTCAGGGTTGCATTTAGGGTCGTAATTTCTATATTCACGTTTCTGGGTGAGAATTCCACGGTCAGTGGGGAGGTCCAGTCCCCGTTGCGCACAGTTTGTCCATTTTGTTCCACCACACATCGAAAACGTGCCTAGATTCACGATTATGAGTGGGTATGCAATGCTCATTTTCAACATTTGAATATTGTGCGTTCATACTGAATAATTTAAAATAGTCTAATGTAGTGTGTGACTCGGAAATAATGGCTTTCAATGCATGGAAATGAGCATAGGAGTGTGCAGTATACAGTCCAGAAAACTTATTAAAATACACGTAACTCACGCGCGCTGATAACAAAAAAAACAGTAAAGTATCATCGCTGTACAAAACGGCAGATAGGTTTTAGTTCGCACGAAGAAATACCTCACCTCCCCCCCTTTACGCAAACACATTATAACCATCCCATTGGTTAACGTTGATGGTACGTCAGGAGAACATTATTTACCGGAAATATAAATTGGATGGATTTAGACATCTATTAGATAGTGCTTAGACAAATCTTCCAATTGGTTACGGTGTCACCCCATTGGCCAACCAATGTGATTGTACACAGCTAGTTGCAAATAGTACCGATAGTGTCGCTCCACAGTAGGATAACATACATGCACACAGTAGAATTAATCTAAATATAAACGAAACAACTACATACAGTGCCGATTACTTAATATTATATCGATCAGTCATTTTCTGGTACTTCCGGTAAAAAACACTACAAATAATCCTGAAATCCTAAGATTTAAGGCTGGTAAAATTAGTACGATTTTCCCATATCGATATCTATTTCCCGTTTTTCACAGTTTCTTTTGGTTACGTCCGGTTTCAGAGTTGAGCCAAAAGATGAACAATGCATTTTCATGCCTAAGAGCGTGACCTAAGCGTGACCAAAATGCGGAGATATAGAAGGATATCCCGGGTTGATTGTAAGGTTTGTGGGAATTTCCTCCCCGACAACTAGTCTAGTCCGGAGAGCGGCCTCGACTGCCGTAATATTTTGAGCAATATTGCTAGTATTATTGCCAATATTTATGCTTTCAAATTATAATTTATACTATATTTATTCATGTATGTATTATTAAATCGTTTATATATTTCATTATAATAAATTCGGTAGCAGTATTAGCGGTAACAGGTTATTATTTCGAAAATTAATTATTCAGACACACCTATCCAGGTCGCCCCACCCCTCCAGGAAGCACCTAAACTTTTAACGAGACTTAGCTGGTCTGATAGAGTTTGTTCTTGCGGTTCCGAATCTGTTTTCAGAATTCCAAATGTATACCCCTCGTACAGTTAACCCCCTCTAAAAACGTACATGTGAAAAATCAATGCGCATCGAACGAGTCCAATTTCAGGGAAAATCGGACAGTTTAAAAAATGTGAAATTTTATGGCAATTTAATATTTCGCAATATTTTAATATATACGATTTTCCGTGAAATTGGATTCATTCGATGCGCATGGATGACAGCTACATTTCTTCTCATTAGATCGACGCCGAATTCTTAACACGTGACCTAGTTATTGCACAAAAATGGGATTTCCAAAAAAGGTACAAATGTGATTTTGTGAAGTATGTCGGATTGGCTCGAAAGTGGGATTATTCGACACGCCATGATTCAAGCTCCAATTCATCTCATATGACCGACTCCAAATTCTTAACACGTGACCAGTTATAGGCCAACAAAGTTATAGCCAAAATGTTCAAAAAAGTGGCAAAATCACGGCTGTATGAGTTCTCTATTTTTATGTATGTTCACTATGTTCACTAAAATACAGGAATAAATGTGTCCATTTCGACAATGTGATTTCGAGGTCCATAGCGTTAAAACGAATAATATGGGTATATTGTGGATACTTTTATTGGATGCCCTAGGGCCTATTTAATCTAGCACGATTTAGTTTGGTGAGTTGCCATGCTCCCATGAGTTAACATTAACGTTTAAAAAAAGGTATTGTTCACATGTATGTCTTTAGAGGGGGTTAACTGTTCGAGGGGTATACATTTGGATTGAAAACAGATTCGGAACCGCAAAAACGAAATCTATCAGACTGGCTAAGTCTCGTTAAAAGTTTAGGTGCTTCCTGGAGGGGTGGGGCGACCTGGATAGGTGTCAGATGGTTGAAGAAACGTACCAAATACCGGGGTGATAATAAATATTGTGAAAACCGCGGGTGGTTTATACACTCTACTCTTAGTCGTCATGTGTTCATTAAGAAAAGTCCGAGGTTCGCTACCTCTCCAGTCGACCACCTCGGATAAAGATACTTTATCAGGTGTTACATTGTTCTAGTTCTGAATGTGACAATCACAGAAACTCTATTTGTGAAAGCAGTTACCTTAATCGGTATAACTGTGAAAGTAAAAAACATGTTCCAAACAGTAAGTATTGAATCTATTTGTTTTTGTAATTTCTATCTTTAGTTACTGTGTTATTATTGTGCAATAACGATTATTACTAATAAATTATTAATGCGAGTTTACATACATCTGCGTAAATAGAGAAAAATCTCATTGCAATTTGGAAAATATTCGCGAAATATTTTTAAGGGTCGGCAATATATGAAGAGGTCCGGCTTTCAGAACAAAAATCTTGTGACAAATTATTGGTTGATTGGAGCTGTGATTAGTTGCTGCTCAGGAAGGACTAATCTCAGTAATCTTGGAGTTGAGATGGAGTCCATTTTCCCATGGAATCCTGGTTTATATTTGGCGACTTCAGTTGATTAGATAATGCGATAATTGGTTCGTCTCAAAAAACGAATGGAAAACCTCCCCAACAGCACGTCATCGTGCTGGGGATTTATTAACAAAATCAAAAAGGTCTGCTGCGACATAAGGAGAATAGACTAGTTATAGGGACACAAATTTCTGATATTTGTTTAATGTCAAAATGCTAAATAATGGTGACAGTATCTGGTTATATGGACATCTTCTATTTATACCCAGTGTATAGCGTTTTTAAGACCTTAGAAGTGGTGGACTGTGTAATTGACTCCAACCAATTTTTGCAACAGTTTGTAGATACCTATTTGCAGTACCTATCAACGAGAAATGTTGACCTTGCTCGACTTATCCGGAAAAATAGGCTTGTTAGAGCCACGTGCTCAGTCGCGAACTTGATTTATTCGTTTATGAATTATATGGGAAGATTTGTGTTTTACATTTATTAATTGTTCTATATATTAATTGTACGTGCATGTTACTGGATTTAGACTACGAATTGGCCCGATGTTAAGCCTTAAACCTATATAATCAGCACATTTGCCTTAAAGATGAAAGCTGATGTCTTTATTGATCGTGACGGCTTGCTGATCAAGAATATTCCTTTTATTCTATCCCAGACTCATTAAGATGTCAGTTATATTAACAAGCTGTAATAAGAAGAGTCTGCAATTATCTTAAATTACGGATTTAAACCCACAACGATGTAAGCATTAAATCCATTCCAATATATTAAATTTGGGACTTCCCGTACTCGCCTAGCACAAATATAGGAGGCGAAAGTTCCGAGATCAACCCGTGTACACCAATATGATCAATTATTAATTATTTTTATTAATTATTTGATAAGTAGCTCGCAATTAGAAACTGACACAAGCACAATCTTAGGGTTACCCAATGTAACAACCCGTTTATTTTTACATTTTAGAAAATTTCAAAAATGTAAAAAATCGTAACGGTTAGAATCTGAGACACGAAAAATACTAGAGTTAGCAACGCTTGTCGTTAAATTAGATAGAAGTGGGTCCCTAATATTTTGCGCATGTCAAGTCCTAATTACGCCTAACCCTCGGGAGTTAAATGTTATCTTAACCTTTCTGGTGTACCCTCGTTTCACTAAATTTGAATTTAGGTTAAACTTTTCTCATTACTTCATAATAGTGCTTATTAACCACAGCCAAGTGTGTCCAAGCAAAGTGAAAATATCAGACGTCATCATGTTAACCCTTCTACCGACGTGAAATGCAAAACCTTAATTGCATAAAGGTCCGATGATCTTTGCATGGTCGGAAATTGAATGTCAGTCGCAAGTCTGGGGATTATTTCATATAGAGTCCTCAGTTTCCGACCCGAAACAACATTACAAATTTTCGAGCGATAATATGTTGCAGGTAAATATGTTTTTTTGTTATCAGCATGCGGTGTAGCTTGATAATGCTTTTAGTCAGCTAAAAGCTTTTGACGGAGATATACGGACGCATTAAGTAATTGATTAATTTAAACTGACTAATAGTCTCGTCCAATTATACTGTGAAAAGGACACGTTTGCGGATTTCAGATATATCATGTTCTAACGGTGAATTGGCAATAAAGAATAGATATAAGCACGTTTGAATAATACAGCGAACAAATATAATATTTCATAAAAACATACGAATTTAAAGTTAGTACAGTGAAAATGGAAAAATTGTCCGATTTGAAGATGCCAATTACGAGCCTTTAAATTCTACGCGCGTTGATATTAGGTGGGCGGAACAAAGGTCCTTTTATTGATCGCTGATAAAAGCGCATGTCAAAAAACGAGCAATAAGCGCGATCAAACATACTAATGGTAACTAATTGTACCCTGCCTCAAACACGTGCGACGCCATGAACGAATTGGACAGACGGAAATTCCGCCTACGATCGGACAATTTCTCCATATTCACTGTATATAAAATTGCACTGCTTTGCAACAAATTAGGCCACCCACGAAGAATGAGTCTACCAATTAATAGCAGAGCAGTGTGGCTATAATCGATAACAAATAAAACCGCTTGATTATATAAAAAATTTCAATTCAGTAAATTTGTCGTGGCATAACTCGATATAGTGAACGTGACCGTTCAATTATTGTAGACTTACCGATAATTAGATGTAATACAGTATACCCACAATTAAGACTGATAAAAACCCAAACGGTAAATTTGTATCGGCAGGATAAGTATGCCCAAGCTTTACAATTCATTAGTAACACATACATTAAAATACATATTAACCCGTGCGCTGCATTCTGTGTCGCTCGGCACAGATGGTCAAAAAATCGGACCATAACTTCTGTTAGAGTGGTGCTACGTCGAATTTGCCCTCAGGACCCCCATAATCGACCATCCCGGTCTTGTTTAACCTACTTTCAGACCGGAAGTGGCACCGGAAGTTGAGGCTAAAAACCGGAAATTGTTGTTTCGAATCGGGAGT
>SCLF01722957.1:0-13872 GCA_004367975.1 Mesochordaeus erythrocephalus | reverse complement strand
TGGCTTTGTTTACTGACTTTTCTATGTTCTAGAAACTTTAAACAAAGTCAGAATTTTACTCTAGTATTTTTCGTCCTTTGTTTATAATTACCCACCAAAAACGTCAGCTGCACTAACCACTCGGTTACTAATATGGGGTTTTAGGCCCTTTGTTCTTTCTACTTCCACCCAGCTTTAGTGCCTTTTAATCCGTTACTTATCGTTTTTTCTTTGAAAGTAGTTGAATTGGAGATAGCAAAGCCGAGGGTTAGGAAGCCTTCATGATGAGTTTATAAGAAAGAGGCAATGCAATTCATGGATTTTATAGTGTTGGAATAAGTGGATATTATCAATTCGTGTGCTTTTTATTTAGGTCATGTAAACATCTTAATGATATTTTAATATCATAACTTTTATTATGTTTCCATGAAAAAAGGCTAATCGATTTGGTACATCCAGCAATGTTTTATTGGTTACACTAGTTACGAATGCAGTATCGATAAATGCGATAGTCATAATATGGTCGAATATTATGTTTTATAGGATTTTACTAATAGTCATAATGATTTGACAAGAACTAGGGGTTAGATAAACATGCTTTGAGTTTCTAGGTTGTTACAAATATTATTTATTCAATATAGAATAGTTTGAATAATGATGCATACGAAACGAAGATTGTACGAGTTGTATAGAGATATCAAAATAGATGATCCTGGACTCGAACCCGCAGCTTACGACCCAACTTGGTATACTCCGAGTGCAAGTAGTGGTGATCTCTCTACTATTGCGTCTGACGCAGACAACGACCAAGAGGGGTTTCCTTCGATTTATCTGTATTCATCAGATGATGAAACCCCGCCTTTGGATTATTGCGAGGTCAAAAAAGACTGCAACAATTCTGATTCAAATACAGTTATCGAAAGGTCAAGTTCCAGACGAAAGGGTAAAACTATCTCTTGTATATTTCACGCTTTCAGAAGACTTGGTTTTGGATTTACTTTTCAACGCGGGGAGGCACGATTGGAATCTGAAGCCTCTGAGTATTTTGGACATCACCGCCTGAGACAATCAAAGTAGTATTGTGATTCGATGAAGATGGATACATCTGCCTCGCTAATTTTTCAATAATCAGAATAAATAAAATATTGACTAATTAAGTGTTTTAATTGTACCCTTGTACTAATGATTTCAGATTGTGTCCAATTAAGCGCATGTGAAGTAATCAATTATCTACGTTATTACATTTTAATTCGCTACACGGTGTCAATCAATCATTCCAAGATGCAGGGGGTAGCTCTTTCCACCTGATTATGGTTGCAGTATTCATGCTAAATGGTAATTTATCGTTTTTTCAAATAAATAGGCATTTTAGACTCTCCATAGATTTCTGTAATTGAAATAACTTTTTAAGTATCATAATATGATTTGCGGCATTTAGACTTTGGATGAACTTTACTGATAGTTTAACGTAGTAATTTGGGCAGTGCATATAGTCGCAATGAATACAACTTTGTTCAAATACAACTTTGTGTTCAAATTTAAAGCAAAAATGCAATTTTTTGGTCTCTCTCGAGAGCCGACAGCTTGGTTAGCTTGACCTGGACGCCTGATTTATTCGCACCATGCGACTCCAGATATGTTTGGAGCATTAGGTCCGTAGTCCAATGGCTTAACTGAGTAAGCATAACGTTGTTCACCCCCATTCCCAATCCCAAGTTTACTAATGTTCTGCGACCACTAGAGGCAGAGATTTTAACTTTTTTGGTAGTGTTGTCCTCCATCCATCAACAATTTGTTGAACTCTAACGACTTTTTTAACATCTGGTCTAGTTCCGGCCGGTTGTTTCATTTTATCCTCTGTTGTCCAATATTTTTGTCGCATAAATAGGGTTGATTGAACCGGACACAGTAATGGCTCAATATCACATTTAACCATAGTTATAGGCTTTCTTTTAGCTCCCATGCAATCGCTTTTACTATATCGTAACGGCCAATTAATTATTGTACTTTCAGCAGGCGTCTGCAGGGATCAACTGAATGACATCACCCAATCGTGCGGCTGTTGCAAAACTTACTATGAGTGCCCAGTTTTTTAAATCATTAATGAATTCCTTCATAATATTTGTGGGGCGATAGTTACAGTGATATGCTGCCATTCTTTTCACATAGATATATGGTATTATTTGTGCCTGCCTTTTTGGTGGAATTTTCCCCGATCGGGCTCTCATTTTAAACCATCTATTAAAGGCACATTTAAGTTCTTGCTCAAAGTCTTCAAAAAGCGGGATTTTTCTTTGCTTAAAGATCGTTTTCGCCGCTGTAATTTTGTTTTTAATACTTACATTAGACGGCTTTGTTGACTCTGCAGTATTTTCCCATTGGAAAATCCAATCAAGGAATATTGACGGGGTCCATTGTGACATTGGCAGGACTATTTGTTCTTCATAACTTCGCAGTTGCGATATAGTTCGATTAACATTCGCATAGTACTGTGATAGTCTAAGTGATTCTGATAAAAACAGTTCACCATTTTGTGCTGGAATTTGAGACATTGAGATTGAATAATAATTGAAAAAGATATAGTATAAGCTAATTGGGGATTAGTGAAAAGTCTTTAATTAACTGTTCTAGAAGGATATAATATGGGTCTCGAAAAGAGTTTATCTGATCACTGTGCTGATCTTTTATCATTACAGAAAGATCATGATATGAAAAAACGCGGGGATATCCGAGCAGTGAATTATGAGGGCAAGCCTGTTAATTTACTGTATTGGGTTAATTCAGTTCGGAACAAAGTTTTATTCCCGAGCAACAACTTGATCACGAGCAGTCATCGACTTCCAAAAAGTACTAGTAATTATAGTTTGCGGCAAGAAGCAAGCCGATTACTATATTTGGAGAGTATTTTTATGCTATTATATCCTCGTGAGCATCGACCCATTGTTGGCGATTTGGTTTTTAGACACCCAGACGACTTCTATTGTGGCAGCTCGACTGACAATGTTGGCAATTGGATACTAGCCCTAAATCAACTTGCGTAAGTAATTTTAATTATCGAAAGTATTACAAATTAGTATAGAGACCTGAGGCAATATTTGTGCATATTTATAAATGTTAACACAGTAAATAATACTTTATTCCTATAAGTAAGTATGAATTCTGTGTCGTTATAGGTCACTATAGATGTTTACAATCCTGGTATACTTATATATATCGAATTTATTGTAATTTTTTAAGCTCCGAGGTGACCAGAAGTGAAGCCTCTGCCTTGCCTTTTATCCATGGTACTCGAACCTACCAAACCACGGTTATGGTAACTATTCAGATCATTTAAATATCAGCTTTACTAAGGGTGTTTAAAGTACTAACGGGAGCGCTCCAACATTAGTCGCACCTAGCAAGAAGTTAAGCTGCGTATTGGACAGCATCGGCGAGGTGCTCAATGGGATTTGCAAATGGGATTATTTATGCAAGGTCGATGACCGCAATGGTAAATAATACTATATATATTCAAAATAGATTTTCCGTGGATAAGAGTTAGTTAGTCTTATATTAAAGGCTATTACCTTAATGTGCACTTTAGGATACATGCATTTAAGACTCGACTCATATAGCGAGGGCTTGTCTTACATGCATTTTGGTGATTTGGTTATTCGATGTTTGGGTTTGCCATTTGGCCTGACTCAATCAGCCAGCAAATTCCTAATGTGCAACAGGGTTGCCATGAATATATTGTCCAAATTTGGTTACCGTGGGTTTCTGTATTTGGATGATCGGTTGGTGGCTGAAAAACTTAATCATCCTTTACGCGCACACGAAACTACTCCAGGTATTTTTAATTAGATAGTAAATGTAACTTGCCATATTTATTTAATAATTAACGTATTGCCGAGGTTTTTGTTAAGTGTAATAATGCACCTGCAACAGATGTTTTCTGATATATTAATGCTCAAGTTTATTGATCAGTATTATACTATCCTATATTATAGGCATCATAACATTGAGACTGTAAAGATGAGCAATATTACGCTATAATCATACTTTCGAACAAAGTTGAATATCGACTTTAGACAGGGCTATTTTGTGAATTTGATTATTTTAGGAAATTATGCAATGGTGTCATTACTTACTTCATTAGGTGGTTTCCTTTCATTACGGAAGAGTTCATTTATACCCTCTCAACAGATGAGTTTCCTAGGGTTTAAACTAGATACTGAATTATGTACAATTTCCGTAATGCCGGAAAAATATGAGGAAACCTGCTGCCTCATGCACGAATTTATTAATTGCCAAAAACCAGTGTTTTGTGTTAAAACATTGGAAATAATACGGGTAACAATATACCATAACCTTACCAGCTGATTATATGTACTTATTTCAAGTTACTCCATAATTTTCATAACATATTTAGATGCTTACCTTTAAATGTTTTGGTATACATTTAACATAAAATAAATCTTCAGGGGAAGATAGTCTCTTGGCTCATAGTTGTTCAAAACCTCGGGTTATATTGTCGCGAGATGAACAGTATTATAGCCTATGCAAGCATACGAAAATTGACCTTCGTTGATAAAGAGAGTGTTGACTTCGACGAACTTGTTGATGAGATTGGGATTTGGTGCAGACTGCACAACCTAAGCTTGACTCGGAGGTGGTTGGACGCCAAGCATAACATAATTGGCTTAAAAGATCTAGATCTTTTCACTGATGCTTCTGCGCATCAGATGGGGAGCTACTTGCACATGGCAAAGGATATTAATTATAAGATATTTGATGAAAGAATATTTAGATTCACCAACGAGGAGGCCCTATTTCCAATTCATTAGAAAGGGTTATTAGAAATTTTAGTGACTTTGAAAAGTTATGGCGGACAGCTTGATAATTCACGATAATACACGAACACTGTCACGATAATACACGAACACTGCATGTCTCACAATATACGATTGAGGGTAAATATTGTCAGTTTTATTATGATCATAAGCTTCTATTTAAGGTACAATGGGTTGGCACCTTGTACCAAGCTGCTGATTACGCGTCTCGTAATATTGGTCCTGATGAGTCCATGATGCGGCGCGAACAAAAACTTCTAATTGCCAGCTTCTTGTCTGTTAATTTGGACGCGTTTGCTTCCCCGTGGAACAACACAAGTCGATATTGCTTCCCAGGCGCCTATTCGGTTGATGCTTTGAGCCACCGGTATCATGGTGAGGATGTATTTATCAATCCCCCGCAAAGACTGACTTCCGCAGCTTTAAAGGTGAGTTTAACACCTGTTTGCACTACAATATTGATACTGATTTATAATATTTCTTAACTAAACTTATGACATGTGCTTAGTTGTTTACCCTGACTGGCTTGTCATTACCGATTATTTGGTAAATATTGTATAATACAGATAAGACTATTTTGAATCTCAAGATGAAAGTAACTTGCACTTTAATTGAATATACATATTCTGAATAATAGTAATGATGGTATTCCATCTGGGAGGCACGTTAGTAATATTTTCCATTATGTCATTGTGAATATCATTTTTTGCCTTCAGTAAAACGCTACGATATTTGTTCAATTATCCCTGCAATTGATCCATCATAATTATAGTCTTTATTTTATGTTAAGTATATCGTGCCACAATGTGACAAATGTGTATTTGTTATACATGTATTCGGCGGCGAGACTTCACAGCATGTCACAGCTTCAAATCAATTTGATTGCAGGCTGCTAATTGGAACCAGATTGCGGCCATGTGTTTTAACCCCATGCGTTCATCAGAAACATAGCATTGATGGAGATATGTATTACAGACAATATTACGAGCCTAGCGAGACATATCTATACATCAAGGGTTATAGTTATAGACGCGTTAAGCTATTCTCTTACTTTCTCCGTAAACAATATTTTTGCCGTAACGGTGTTTGGATGATTATTCGCAGATTTTTAATAAGTTTACGTTGCCCTGAATTAGGGCGGATTACTATTTTCAGGAACATTATACAGTAAAAATATTACTTTTACCAATATATTAGCGAAATGTACTTCCGGTAGGTTACGAAAGTTTCTAGAATTTGAACTGAAGATAACATTCGTCAGTTACATCTGTACACAAATAAACGAGATGATTAACGGTTTATATGACTTATTTTGCAACGTATATTTATTTACAGTGTTTTAGCAAGTAATATGCATGGTGGTAATGATCGCGACGAGTACAGCATCGAGTCAATCGACCCTGGTACTATGAATGGGATCAGCTCATCCATTACTGGTCACTTAGATAGGGTCTACCTATTGCATGACCGAGAAGTATATTTATTTGAATTATATTTGAAACCTTAATCCGTTTTTCAGGGTCATTCTAAAAACTTGAAGAAATTAGATGAAAGAAGAAAACATTTGGAGACTCAACAGCTGCTTTGTGATGAGAATCGGTCGTGTGCGGGTTAAACAACAAGAATTCCTTACTTCAATCTCTGCGTTGCCAACTGAGCGAAGTTCATCGACTGAAAGCTTCGACCTGGACAGAAGAGGATGTGAAGCTAATTGAGCAAGTCTTAGGTTAATATAATTAACTAGCTGTTTTTTAACTTTATAAACGCAATAACTTGAGCGTTAGCGTTAACTCCTCCACTTGACGCACAATTGGCCTCCCTCCCCGGTGAACTTGAGTTGGCAACAGGCGAGTGGGATAATCTTTGCTTGGTAGTTAACCGCCTTCACAGTGAAATCGTACGAACTGAGAAAAACATTCGGGACCAACAAAATGCTAATGTTGAGACAATTTTCTCGTTGAGAGGAGATTCTATTGGCTACAAGAGGGGCCGCGAACAGATAATGGCCGATATAGTCTTTATGTGTGAGAACATAGAGCGGCTCGAGTTTAACCAAATGGTCAGGGCAATCTCAGAATATAAATATTACGTAGCTGCTGATGCTGACACTGGCGATACTGATGCTCGTGTATACTTGAATATCCTGAAACAAGTGGAATCAACGATTTTCAAACATACTCTTGGTGATGGCTCGAAGATAACGAAGCAACAGCTTTTATGCATGTCCGTAAGTTTTATATTAAAAGTAGTTGTTTTAGTTAATAATGCGAAACTTTTTAAAGCTACCGGTGATGACTTCAATGCAAGTCGTGTTAGGAATTCGATCCCAGTTGAAAATGTTGAACGAGAAGAATTCTCCTGGACATTACCTTTTGTCGCAACCTTCTACGTCCATTGGAAACACAGCTCCTAATCAGGTTACCTTCTAAGTGTACTAAAAGTGCTAACTTAAGCTGTGACTTAAAAATTTTAATATAACGTTTTCAGAAACGAAATAAGTTTGGAAATGGTGGTAAAAAAACCGGTGGTAGCTCAGCCAAGACGTTTTTCTGCAAATTCCACCAAAGACGGGTAACGCATCGATCCAGTGTTTGCGCGAATGGGCTCCAGGATGAAAAGTAAGAAGGAAGGATCAAGTCAAGGAAACACCAGCTCAAGTTCAAATTTGAGCACTATTGAGACCCCTCGCGCCATCCAAGGTGGAGGTAAACAAAAGAACGCTTCTGTAAAGAAACCAGCTCGGGCGATCGAGCAAGCTTAATGCCTCAATTCTAACCGTAATATAAACTTTTGCATAATAAATTAAATTAATAGTCATGATTCATTCTAATTGACATTGTAAGTTTATTTAACTGGAGCCACGTGTGATTTAAAGTTGTATCATGGAATGATAAGTTGAAATCAGGTTAAACATTTCGACTGACGGGTTTACCACCTATTCAAAGTAGATATCTAAATAACCTATGAAAGATATTGCTATCTATCGTGGGAATTGGATCCAGGTTGACATGACAGGAGAATATTAACTCAATATGTATCAAAGAGGATGCGGGATCCAATTGAGATTGGTCAAACTTCGATAAATATGGAATTCATGGATCTTATGTAATCGCATGCTGGATTTTGGAAAATGCATTCACTAAGGCACTGGTTATTATTTTTCAATTAACTCGGTAAACGCGTCATTCGAAATATTTAAATAAGAGACATTTCAAAAGGGACTTTGGAATGTTAAAAATGATAACAAAACACAGGGCTTAAGTAATGACATTTCATAGTTGTTAACTACAATTGCTTGCGAGCCGCCATCATGGTTATTAAATCATCCAGTTGGTTAACAATTTGGGTGAAGTATTGAGCTTTTTCAGGTGAAGAAGGTCTTTTTGCCACCTTTTTTGGACTTGAACTTTTGAACAAGTTTTTGACGTGTTTCTTTTTCGGCGTTCGTTTAACCACAATTTGTTCAAGGTCTGAATCTTGCTCAGGACAGTCATCAGAGTCAGAGTCAGGATCATCAATTGGGTCTTTGATAGATCGCTTGTGCTTGGTTCATTGCTCCAGGGTTGAAACTGTGCAAAAGCGAACTTTGTGCCCCGATCTCGACGAGACATCAAACAAATATTGTTAAAAAGAGCTCGATATTCACTATCCAACAAATCTCATGGTTTCTGGACACCATTTCGTTCCATTGTTGGAGGACAAGATCAAGTTTTTTGCAAGGTCTGCAAGCTGTGTGGATCTTGTGTCATCCTTCAACGCCAATGCCCCCATTCTTGCAAGGCCAATTAACCTATTCATATCAGAACCTGACCCGTATGTAAGAATAAGAATCATTTGTGTTTGAATTGACCTCCACAGAAGCTTAAGTGGCGGGTTGTACGTACTAATTTTTGGAATTCTGTACGTCTTATTCCTGATCGACTTCATTAATTCAGGACATTCTGGTATATCCCGAATTTTTTGATCGATCAGAAGTAAGACGTCTTTGCGAATTCTGTCGTTTTCTTCCTTGATCTTCATGTATACCTTAGTGAGATCCTCGGTATTATCAGCCAATTCATTTTCAAATTGCTTTGGTTCATCAATAGACCGATTAGCTGCATCATTTACTGGTAATAATGACTCGAGGCCTGTGATCATAGACAGCTGTGGCATTGGCATACTATCAAGGACCAGCGATGAATGTGGTTCAGTTTGACATTTAGGTTCAATATCAGTCTGGAATAGATTTCCAGATTCCCCAAAAGTACTCATACTTGAATCTGAGATCAAGTATTGTCTCTTCTTGGGGCGCGGGACATCCATTCCAGTAAGACATTGTGAAGGTTTTGATTCTGTGATCAAAGTGTGTTTGTCTGGTACGTCTTCGACTGGTGGTACAGGTCATTCTTCTTTCATTGATGTTGGTTGAAATGTTGGACAAAGTGCATTGGTGATTTCGGCCATACCCTCACAGATTACGTTAATGATAGTAACATCAACTTTACCAATAGCAACAGTGAGAGAACTTTCAATGAGTCGCAGGATCGAGTCAATGAAGATTGGACCGGTTTTCAACAAGTTTTGTCTTGCATCCGACGCGGCTTGGATCCATTCTCGTTCCACTACTGTAGTTTTTTCCTATGGAAAAGAGTAAGTATATTATATTACAATCCGCCACATTGAGTCAAAATGTTAAGTCGATTTTAAAAATATTAATCTAAAGGCAAATTAACAGAATATAATTTATAACAAAAAAATAATAAAACTACTGGTAAACTTAATTGAATTTCACGATCTATTAACTTATTCTTATAATTTTCTCCTCGAAGGAGATGTCCCATTAGCCTTAGTCGTGAGTTAAAAATTTTTTCCCTTAATTTTCTTTTACAATTATACAATCAACTTATATCATTTTTAAACTCAATGAAACGGTTTGTGAAAAAAAGGCCACTTTGTGGATAATTTTACGCTGATAACCAATTGGTTATTTGTTATACGTTAGCTTTGAATAGCTTGGCAATGATGATTAAAAGCTTCCCTAATCAAAGAATACTAACTTGGGAGTTAGCATTTTTTGGAAAATTTGGAGCGGTAAGACTTTCACGTGACCTGTATCCAATTAGGTGATTGGACTTTGAACACGTGTTCTCACTAAATTCCAGGCTTTCGGTAGGAAATTGTCCTAATTACCTTAATTTCCGGCAGGATCGTCATAGGTGTTCCAGACTTCATTGCCGGTCGCAAGCGCGCTCCCCTGCGGGGTTGTTTTCGTGGTGAGACCATTGGAAGGGTTGTCTGTACTTCCGGACCGTAAACACCTACGATTTCACGTTTAAAGTATGGGGTTGTATAGTTTTTTGCTTGATTGCAAAAAAATTAAACGAGACTTAATACGAAAAAAGGCAAATTTTGAGGAAAATTTTTTTTAAATTGAAAATTTTTTTGACAGCTGGACGAGGTTTGCTTCAAAGGATATCCCATATAGAGACAGGATCAATAATTCGAGAAAAGGACTCTGTATCAGCAATTGGAGTAATCTTACCGAGGAAACGAAATTATTCGAGACACCTTTCGAAACACCACCGTAGATTATGATCTTTACCGGTGTACACGAGTACTTTCGTGGTCCTTTCGGAAATGTTTACGTCTATGAAGGCATACATGAGAAAGAGTGGTTTGAAGGCAAGTTTTTCTCATGGCATGGGCGCCAATTATAGAATTATGAAATTTTGGTCGCTTAAGTAGTGAATACACCATACTTTAGGAGACGCAGTGGGACTCCTACGGACCAAATATTTGGGTGAAGTTCCTCATGCTCACTTTCTGGTAGTTGGTGTATACCTTAAGCACAATGAGGTGCATATTGAAGTACCCGTGTCGTTGGTGAGCTACTATTTCGGGCCGACATTGTGGATTGGGAACGAACAGGGTAATTATATAGTCCAAAAACTTTTATATAGTTTAGGATCCACATTTTTATGCGTCAACTGAGATTGAATTTGTTATCAAAAAACCCAATTGACACCAAAAAACGTGGATAAAATTTGGAACATATTAGCAACTAAAATTTAAATTATAGATTTTTGGTTTAAATTTGGGAAACATGCCTACGTTAGCCGAGTTCGTACCGCAGCATTGGCTGGGGAAAGTAGCACCGCACTGCACGAAATATGCCGTAGAAATTTTGCCTTTACGGCTTGCGGATATGCGACAGAAACTATCAGATCAGGGGGGGGATCAACCACCTCGATGCCATCACCAAGCGCGAAATTGGTCGGACAAGTTCGCGCTCGGCGATGTCTGAAAGCTGATTGATCCCTGTAATAGGTCTTGAGCATGGAATTATTATCTGTTTTGCCTAGTAACAAGGATAAGCCGAATCGCGGAAGGCCCTTTTTAATGGACGGATATATAAATGCTGATAAAGTCAAGTTTACGTCTCATGGTTTGTACTTTAGGCATTTTTAATAACTGACTATAACATATCCTGAAACTAGATGTTTTGAAGATATTTATAATCAATTATTTTAGTCGAAACGTAATCAGCATATTAATTCATACCGTAATCAGTAATTCAGATGATTTATTCGTTCCATACAGGCGATGTCTTAAAGAGGTGACCCCTCTTGTCTATGGGGACAATGGGTCTTATCCGCGTCCTAAAATACAAATAGCAGTTGGTAGAAAATCGGTCGGGTTAGCGGTTATACTGAGGGTAAGCACAAAATTTTTTACTTATGTAGGCAAAATTTTGAAATTTTGTATCATATTACCGAAATATTTTGTAGCGACTAATTCGATTGGTCACTCAGAATAGGGTACCTGACACCGAAATACTACATAACGAGCGCAAGTTTATGTACTGAGTGGATTACAGACATGGTGTGGACACGCTGGGATTCGGACCACATGTAAGGCGACCGAACGATTTGTACTTGGAGATTGGGTTACTGACATACCAAGAGATGTTTAAATTGATTGGTAAGCCCTTTGTTAAATATCAGTAAGTCGCTCGGCATCATTTCAAAAATCATGCTTAGGGATAAAGCCCAATAATTGTTCAACTATTTATTTCAAATTTAATAATTGTAATAATTTTAGCATTATTGTGCATTATTGGAGAGTTACGAAACGATCAGGCAGAGCCCGTTTTGCAAAGACGTATTTCCCAACTGGGAGCAAACTTGGCATTAGATGCATGGAGCCTTTCATTCTATCGATTTGTGGAGCTTCATTATGGGATGGATATGGCTCGTTATAGAAAAATGGCAATGGCTGCGACAAAGATTTGCATGAGTCTTCCAGATGAGTGATTGATGAACAAAAATTTTATACACTTTTTCACGATTGGCTGTAAACTTTGGACTGCTAATAAAGCACTTTTTTGTATTAGTTTGAAAATATTTTGAATGACTTGAACAAGCGACCAAGTTTTAACCCTATCCTCCTTCTTTTAGAAATGAATCCGGATCGAGCTGCAAGTTTAAAGCGGACTATTAAAGACAGAATAAAGGATGAGAACAGACCCTTGAATGCAAATGACGAGGTTTTCCGTAAGTAACCCGACATATTTTTCTCAGCCATGAATGTATCTTTTAAGGTATAGTACGAATGCTTGGGTTTCATTATGACCATGCATTAAATACACTTCCACCTTGGGATGTAACTAGCCTGGTAGACAATTCCGATGCAGAAGTCGAGGCTACCGTTTTCAACAAGGAGATGTTATTGCGAATGGATGGATTCATCACATGTTGGTACATGTTAAAAGGATTGACCCCCCCCCCAACACGTGGTTTGAGTGCGACAGCTAGAAGACGGGCTTCACAACGCGGTGCATATCGACGAATGCCGATGGGTCACGAAGATGAGTTTGCTGAAATCTTCGATGATGTTGTACTGCCAAGCAACGAATGAATCACTGTTGGAGCCAAGGTATAGCTGTAAATTTTCTGCTCACTTACCTTACCAATAAATTCAATGAAAGAAAATCACTTGTGTTTTATATGACTGCATGTGGTAGTTGAGTTGGAGGTGACTAATAAACCTGTTATCAGAATTACCGAGGAGAACTTTAAAATGTTGAGACCTCATAATTGCGGGACAAATTTAACAAACAAAATGCATGCTAAAACAATAACAAGACTACTGTATTCTTGTTTCGGCTGCAAAGTATTTATTTGTATATTTCCAGCAAGACAAAGCTTCCAGATTACATTTATAATATACTCGATGAATGAGAGTTGCTTGTTAAGCATTTCGGTGTTCAGTTGGTAGACAACCATTTTTAGGATTCTGAAAATATGTATTAGATATTTGTGCTGCTAATCTAAATAATTTACCCATAGATTAGCCTTATGCGTGAAGGCCCAATGTACCCAATTGATGGGGATGATACATGTCAAGTACCAGTATTGGGGTGGAGAGTGAACACTTCTGAATCCTTCAATTATCAACGTTTCAGGTTACTGAATAACAAAGTGGGATAAATTAATTCAGCAAGTGATTATATTTTGGCTGTAGAATTACTATGGCACAAATATAAACGTGACTGAAGACATTATAATATAATTTTTAAGGATTTAACTACTTGCTGAAAGCAGAGCCATATTCGTGGTACACTCAATGGATTTTGGAAGCCGGGCGATGCAGTGCAATTATTGAGAAGACTTCCAAGATAGGTACTTAGGCATTGCTTTTACCGTATTATCCGGGCTTATGAAAGCTTAAGGAAGCACTAAGTAATTAGGCGTGGCGTGCCTTAGGTCATGAAAAGGTGGGGAGTGAGTTCATAGAGCAATTTTCCACTTCATGGTATGATAAAAGCACGAGATGGAAAATTTTGTAACTATGAGATGCAAAATCGATGAGAACACGGATGGGGCTAGCTATCGCAGTTAGGGTGTATATTCTTATAAGAATAACCAGTGGGATAGAAAAAACACACAAATACTAGTAAGTGCGTGGTAGGGTAGCTGACGTCCGGACCTATACTAAATAGTAAACTTCTGGCTTTGTTTACTGACTTTTCTATGTTCTAGAAACTTTAAACAAAGTCAGAATTTTACTCTAGTATTTT
>SCLF01722846.1:0-13876 GCA_004367975.1 Mesochordaeus erythrocephalus | reverse complement strand
TCTGTATGGAGCTTTAGAAATTTAGGATCATCAAACCGAAGACTCATTCTTTCCGTAACTATTGTCATCAGGCCGTGATTAAGTACCGGTTCCTTCGAATCCGACGGTTTAAAGCCCTGCTGGGAGGCGGTTCATGTACGCTAGTTTCAATATTCCTCATTTGGTAATCATTTACTCGACAACCTACAAGGGCACGTTCGTGTTGAGCGGCGCTTGAAACCATGGTTATATTTAAATATGTTGAAATTCAATTATGTGTTTAGACGTCTCTAATAACAATTGTTTAGAATTATTAGGTTTACTTAAGTAGGTCTCTGCGTTATATGGTACACGTTAGTATACCCGCAAGAGAATAATATCAGGCTGTATTAATACATCGGTATTATTATCGGTATTAACATTCACGCTACTAAGCATATGGTCACATGTGGCCACTGTCCCTACTTGGGTGTGTATACGCATGCAATTGTCGCTCCTTTAACTAAATGTTTATATTATATCAAGATTCTACAGTCGTGTAATACCGTCCTATAATACATACAGTAATAGTGGTGAACTTTCCATAACAAATTATTTTACACTCTTAATCTCTTCGCGTTAACCTCTCTTCATTCATTCACATGAAATTTTATCAGTCATAAAATATTCCCAGAAATCAGGAAATGACAATATACCAAGTGTATGATCAGTTCTGTATTATAAAGCATAAAATATTATTTTTTTTATAAAACATATCCTTTCAATACACAAGATCGGTATAATATAGATACCTAGTTATTTTCATTCCTTTTTAGAAGAACAAAATAAGACCATTGTCAATACTTCAAACTACAAAAAAATCCACATTGCATCAATTTTTATACGAATTAAGACACTTATGGTTCTGCTATGACACAGTGCTAATTAGAAGTATAGTTTTAACTTAAATCAGAGTTCTGCCGCTGTGATAATTGGAGAATAATTGGAGTATAATACTAAACGTTTATTTGCTGTCAGAATGCAGTTAAAAAGTCCTTAACGAATCGAATACAGCTCCAGGCGTCCAAAACGGTCCGAAATAATACATCCGCCCTCCTCTCGCTCACGATTCGTTATAATTTAACCGTGGTGATAGCTTACAACTGCCTCCCAACTGAACTGTTGTCATTGGTTGTGAATAATGTACGTCATATCCGTCATAGAAAACCCATATATTTAGCATTAAAGTATTGTCTATCTCGATTTGTTTCATTTTACGTGACTCGTAATCCATGTGTGATAGTTGACTACCTTGTCATTAAATACCATGCGTTAGCGTGGTTTTTAATACGCCCAACAATTGCTCCATGGAGTTGTCTAATGTAGGTATGCAAGGTAGTTTGCAAGCAGGTAGTTATATAAGTTTCTAATTTTGGCCGTGAAAATGTATGTGGTCCAATTAGTGGTATCGCGTCGGATCTAGGGATCAGATGTGAAAATAACTACGGATGAGGATGACCCGTTAGCCCTAAGGGGCCTATTTTGGATACAATATAATCGGGTGCATTTACCGAGTTAAAGCATATCGGAGATTAAGTCTAAAGCTGATACAGTCCTACACTTCATTCTCAATTGTAAAATTTTCTTAATGAGAGATATGAAATTGTTTTTTTTTTGTTTATTGAGCGGAGCAATAGCTAACCACGGATGTTGCAAATTTCTGAAGGTAAAGTTCGTGCCAAAGTAGCGAAACATTCTTGCTCGTTTTGTGCCATACAAAACTTTATTGATGCAAGTATTTTGCGTGGCTTCAGATTTTAAAGTGTATAACTAATATTTTTCTCATTTAAGATTTCTACTTAAGGTAAAGTCCAATGATCAGTTCCCCTGGATAGACGGTGTGTACTTACGGGCCAGTGATACCAACACATGGGGCAAATCGTATTATGTACCAGTGGACGAATATGGCGAAACGATATTAAACCGAAGATATATATCTAGGGTGGATAATTGTCAAGACCGTATATAATCGCATTTTTTTTTGTAATTTCGCAGTGACTAAATTTGAACTCACATCCAGAGGCACGACCAAAAGTCATGCTACACAATTTTCTCTGACTTGTTAACTAACATTAGCATTAAATATTGTATCCGGTTTAATGTGCGACATGGCTATATTTATTTGACACTTATGCACCCAATTCATATCGCACAAAGCAGACCTATGGATGTATTCAGGAAGACGGGACCCTACGCAGAGGGGTCAATTCCATGTAGGCTTTAGAAGCTGTATAGAAGAAACATTCGACAGTCCTCTATCCTGTAACGGAAAACACTGCCTGGGTTTTGTGGAAATTTATGGCTCTTGTTATACTCCTTTAGGTTAGGGTTATAAAAGCCTGGTCATAAACTGTTCAGGATATAAATATACTGACCACGTGTTTCTGCAATCGTATAGTAATATTGTTTCTATCTTCCATTCCATTATCGTTATACCGTTTCCGAACAAAGTGTTGGAAGTATGAGCAATCTATATTTATAAATCTCTCACTTGTAAAATGTCCATTAGCTTATTTAATTAGCTTAGTCCAAACTACAACCCTTCTATAAGGACAATTTCCCTACCCCGCGTGTGGTAACCAATGCTTAGTAGGTGGAAACTACAAGGCCACTTGCAGTGAACACGGGGACAAGATCGTTTGTAACTGCAGTCACGGCTTCAGTTTCCAACGTCAAACATGTACAGATGTCAACGAGTGTATAATCGGTAGCTCAGGATGTAAATATAATAATGGCATGAATATTAAGGGATCACACACTTGCGCAGGAGAGACCAGAAAGCCGAAGGTTAGTGGAACTGGCTCCTATGCAGATGGCCATTTCGAAGTCGTGGAAGCTGTAGCTATATCAGAAGGATCCGATCACAAAGTTACCGCACTGAAATTCAAGAAGAACTATGATGGTGGCAAAATTGTTGATTGTGAACTCCGAGTCCAAATTGGTGAAGGTATTAATGGTATTATAGCTACTTTTAACAACGGCGCATCTCATGCGGGCTCAGTTACTCTCATGAAAGTGGACGATGTTGACGCAGACAATAAAGAGGAAATGAAGAGGCCAAACGACTATGTTTGTCACATACCAGGCCTATAGAGAGTACAGAAGCTCCAGTACTGAAGTCGTAATTAAGAAGTACGTTGACTTGAGGTTGAGTTAACCTTGGAAATTGATTATCCACTTCCTGCCCAGGCAACCACAAAGGTTTACTATAAAGTAATAAAAGGAGCCCAAGAGAAAGGATGGACTGGTACACAAGTCGAAGGAACTTATAGAGCAATTTTTATCGCGTGACAACGGCATGGGCTCCATCAATGGAATTGTTACTAAACCCGCGATGAACGAATTCAACCTTTTCATTGGCGAACGTAAAATCCACGTTAGATGCCCAAATTACCTACGTTTCCCCCGTTACACAGGTGATTGTGAAACAAGTGTGGGTTTAGCCAAACTACGGGGATTGGTTGACACCCCTACCGAAATCTGCGTTGCACGCGACTACGAACTTGACTTTTAGAACTAGCCCATTTAGATATATTGTTACCGACGTCAGGAAAAGTTTTGGGGCTCAGACGTCAGGCACTACCGATACTACATGCCGTTACTACAACAATAAACCTCATCCACTCGGTTCGGGCCTTGGAATCTACAACGGGGCAGGAACATAATATATACTGATTGTGGTCGCAACTTCGTCATCAAGTCGTTTGAAGAAGACGCAGTATATTTTCCTCGATACAGTAGCGTTGGATTCGATGACTATCAAGGTAAATTTGTAGTGGTTCTATTAGAGGACGCTCCAGCTAGTGGACCAATTACTATTAAACAAATGTATGATAATGGTGAATGGAATGAATGGACGTACGAACTCACAGCTGAAGGTAACGCTGTTAATTATGAAAGGAGCATACAAAGACTCACTAGGAGTTAGGGGAACGTTTGAATCAGTTGGCGTCAAAGGTGACGACAAAGCAACTAAGGATACCAACGAAATGCAAAACCCCCAAAAATTCAAATTACTTTATTTCAACAATCAAGGAAATGTGTTGAGCCGAGAAGGTTTTAATATCACAGTATTTCCAGAAATAACCGGCAGTGGTGTGTCCCGTGAGTATGGGGAATTCCGTACTAAATGTCAAATTTCAAAAGAAGTTCAAATCGGGTTGGACTAGTGACGTGACTACGCTGTTACACTATCCCGTATCGGACTACAATACACTGCGTTTGACCGATAATAATTCTGGTAATCTGCCGCAATCTGTCAAAATCCGTACCGAAACGTTTGCGGTTGTTGAATGAGAATCAACTGGAAGCACCCAGTCTATATTTGACAGCATGTTCCCAACCAAACGACTGATTGATATTCAATTTGAAGGAAAAATGCAGCGAGTGGAGTTCCGCGACTACGAACGTGTTCCATTCGTTACCGGCACGGGAGTCTCTAGTACACTGGGCAAGGTGTCTGCATCCGGTCAAATGTTCGCAGAAAAATGGATAATCTCGAGAAGCAATGCGGACCCGGTCGAATGTGAGCTTATTTTTACACCAAGCGGGCTTTTGGCGGCTGATGAGATGGGTACCGTTTCTTATAACTGCTCAAATGACTATAGTGCACACTGTGCCTACGGCCAATCAATAGGCCCAGATGCCACACTCGATAACTTTATAAAGCAAGACGTACGACTTACTTACTCCTCGGAAAGAAATACGAGTCTGGTTATCCGCGGATGGATGGTAGCAAAATATTTTCCGAGGGCATCGGCATACGGCGAAAATGATTACCACGGAAACGATGGATTTGTTACAAGGGATACGTTCACCTTATCATATGAAAAAGACGGGAGTCTAGTCGAGTCTGGTACTTGGTATGACTCGGATGGTATGTACGGTAGCTACGGTCTTAAAGCGAACATAGTAAATCAAGCTCAAGTCTACTGCCCTGTGGACGGCTCTCACTCTGCTGAGCCTCGGCTGGGAAGTGGGACCGGCCCACATGCCAAGCTCAGATGATTGTTATGGATGCCTGGAAGAGGTCTCGTCGAATTGAACAAGGCAGCGTTGCACAGGAAAATAATTTTGGATTTTTTCTTCAATTAGTACTTCCCGAAGAATCTAACAGCTGGTCTATTGCGAACAGATTCCCAAGAAAGCAGACACGTGGCTCATTCCAGGTTTGGAATGCCGCATTTTGGAACATTTACGAAACTGAAAACGAGATTGTTGTTATTCTCCACCCAAAACGGTGGGATGGCGATATGAAGGACAAAAACTCATTCATGTTTATTGCTGATTATCTTTATACCCAAGACAAGCGTACATTGATATGATTTACCTTTCATAGCCAAATAAGTTATCCTAATTAATCATGTGAAATGTAATGTTAGTGAGATATTCAAGTTACACAAAGGTTCATTCAACTTCACGGATATCCTAAATTATTCAGATACCTATTTTGCAAGATTGACTAAAACTGTGTATACCACTTAGCAATGTTACCGCATGTGTTCAATATTGCAAAACCTGAACATACCGCTAATGTCACATTTTGGTGAATTGTAAGGATTTGCCTAATCATTTTACATTCAATCATTATAATATAAATATGTATATATTACTTAAATATATGTTACATCCATACTTTTCTACAATAAGCGCATCACTGAACACAGATGCTTCCAAGACAGAAGGTTTCGTTCCGAGCAAAATGCAGACAAATCATCAAATGATATGAGCAACGCCATGAAGGTCAATTTTAAGCGTGGTTATAATTCTAACGATCATGCTAACTACTGTCACGTACGCTGTGAAATATTTCCTGGCTGAACCCTAGCAAACACTGTTAAATAAATTTTGTATGATAGACTAAACTAAAGTAGACCAAATGGTAATGTTTTCTAGTATTATTCGCTCTGTTATAAAGCTCATCTTTTGAGTAGTTAGGGAGTAAGATATACGTATCTCCCAGTCGATTATCATTTAATACTTAATTATCAATGGTTTTGTGCCTTGTACGATATTCTAATATCACATGTGATGGACAAAACGGCAGTTTAGTCCAGGACTAACAGCCTCATCGTTAGGCTAGGAATATCCAATATGAATCCGAGAGGGATATATGTATCGTACACCCAGCGCCCTTATAAATTGGCAAGAGGCCACATGAAACAGGTAGCGCTTTGAAAACAACCATCTGACACACGGTCTTAATATATGATACCCAAATGTGATCCCTAAATTTTTGGCATCCAGTGTTAGCTATCGAATGTGTATTATTTATGTCAGAATCTAGATCGTAGTATTTAGAATACTACCAGAATATTAGCATATATAAGATTTACCCAAACGTGTGAAAACTTAACGTGAGTTTAAACCTGTAGATTCCATTTATGGTATACGCATAACCTACTATCTGTACAAAATTTGTTTTTATTCCAATATTAGATATAGATGTAAGGTCATTGGGATATATATACTTTCCAATGGACTTTGTTCACAAACAAGATGCTTGACTCGTTGAGGTTGCTTGCATAGTAACGCAGGTTGCATTTACGGTTGCTTGTAGTTATTACCAGCTTATTCTGATCATTTTGACCTACTTTTGTTACAATTGCCAGTCCGAATATTGTTATTTGATGATTCTTACGAATATAGGGCACAGTATTGTTGCGTCAATGTATGGGCAAGATAGTGTTACTCATCCGAAGTCATCTCCTCATGAGATGCCATTCCATTGTTCGACACCATGCATGTTATCCCGCCTCGGGTGTTTGGTTATTCCGTGTTAGCATACAAAGCTAATGATATTATATGATTTTATTGTGTTTCTCAGCCTTTCGGTCTCCAAGTCAGACTGACTGACTGTTTTTACGAACCCCCTCAGATCAACTACGGGCGTGTCGAGTTTACGCCATATTTTTAATGGTCTCAGATTTAGGACGGAATTTTACAGTGTTGTGGTTCATAACACCCAACGACGAGATAGTTCAGAGTTCCGAAAAAATTGCTCATTTTGTGGTTTCCGAATACCGCAAGCACCAGATGCAAGTGATGTATCTGGCGGAAGGGTATTTAGGTACCTAACAAAATAGGCGTAACTAACTTGTTAGTTTGCATCCATTTATTGATTAACCCATCCGGTTCTATTCTGCGTTTGATCTCTCGGAGTTAATTGTCCGCTAATTTTCTATCGAATATTTATCTATGTTCCGCCGAAATGTCCAGTACTGTTATTGTACGCGTCTGCTGTATATTATGTCTCCCCTCTTTCTACCTGGGCGAAGGATGATATCCATATCATCCAAACAATCCTATTTTACCTTGATATCTATGCGAAGATTTAACTCGCATCCATGCTGCTTGTAGGCATATAAAGTTAAGTGGACGAGTTAGAGGTAGGCGTCAGGCTTACGTCATGGTGTTAGATAATTCAACAAATTAGACTAGAACCACTCTATTAGAAGATATAGACACCAAAAGGGGCTATTTAAAATTACCATAACATGAGCAGAATCAATTGTACGAACTTTTGGTTATGTAAAACGTTGATAGTGAAGCCAAACCCTATAACATATCAAATTGTCAGGATATTTGATAGATTTTCTAATAGACCCGTTATCTAGTTAAGTCAAAAGTGTGATTTTGTGATGTTTGTCGGATTTTATCGAAAGTGGGCTTAATCTTCTCGGTCTTAACACGTGACCCAGTTATAGGCCAAGATCGCAAAGTATGTTCAAATTCAACTCGAAACAAATTTAGTGAAAATCAAGTTTCGGTATCGAATTTCGAAAGGCAAATTTAGTGAAAATCAAGTTTCGGTATCGAATTTCGAAAGGCTTACCTCACCGGTCATGAAAACGCACTCGGAATGGAGCCAGGTGGAGGCGGGCAAGATAAGCCAACCTTGGATTCCAGCTGGATTCTGGTTAGCCAACCAAGGATCATATAGCACGGAGTAAATATTTTCGAGAAAATAAAATGGAATCAGAAATAGGAAATCTGTATCAACAGTTTTTCCGTATATGGTAATAGAGGAGAAAAAACGGTAATGGTTGCAGAAGCGCGGAAACCCCTTAAACATAATAAAGAAATTGCAAAACTTCAGCCCACATTATTAAGATCGCAACAAACCGACTCAAGATTCATATCGAAAGGATTCAAATCATCATACTATGTGGATATGGTAGCTTGAGCGTCAGGTGCGGCGTTTCCGACCAATATAAAGTCTAACGACTGCTTATCGTCAGTTGCCATATGATATATTAGGGGAAGTAGTGGATTATCCGAAATTCACTAGATTAATATATAGACCAAATTTCATCAATACAGGTGCTATTTGGTTTTATAGGAGCCCGAAGTCTCTAAGTCGTAAACAGCTGAACATTACCGATCAACAGACGGAGTTTCTGCAGAGCTGTCTGACAACAATTCTAACATAAACTCGACTGCGACGCAATAAAGAGCTGTTTTCAATCTGCTGGACACTATGCAGCACCGAGAAATCTGTTGGATGCTGAAATTACAGACTAGGTAGATTAATTTGTTTTTGGAACTGTATTTGAATTAATATTTCGGAAACAGATTGCTGAAAAGGCGGAGAAAAATACAATTGGAAATGGCATATATAAAAAGTCTGTCGACCAAAAAGCAGGCCTTTGAATTCATGAAAACTCTGGTCGAACGGAATCAGATCAAAAGGGCCGTATAAAAAAGTATTACAGCCGATGAAAGGGAAAACGCCTATGATTCAGCAAAATTTGTTAAGGCAAGTCAAACAGGGTAAACTCTGAGGACTGGTTTTGGAGTTAATTAATACGATCTCAAATGCGTTTGACATAAGCAAAGGCCAAAGGCTGGCTGACGAGGCAGGGCAATTGTTCTGGAAACTTATTGATATCATGAAGAAACAATTGATTTCAGATTTTCAGCAATTGGATTTCTACCAAAGGATACAGGAAATCAACTGGTCCAATCGACAGAAGGAGAGAATTTGCCGGATTCATCACTATCCCACAGACCGGTAAGCAGAACGGCTTTGGGAATAGCTATATTTTAAACTGCTACAATTTTGCAAATGATTGTCTACATTATGTCCATTTATTCATAGCGCTGTTATTTAACCATGCATTGTAATAATAAACAAGATTGAAAAATATTATTTATGAATAAGGATAAGAGTGTTATAGGATTCGAGTGAGTAGTCTGGGAAGATTATCTTCCGATGGTCAAAAAATTAGACCTTTGAAAAAATAATAGTAGAAGAAGTTCTAAAATAGGTAAATGAGATCTTCTAGGAAGATTTATTATAGATTTAGAATACTATAAATTGCAATGAAATTGAAATAGAAATTGGAAGTTTTGAGCAAAGTTAATACGGGAAGGTTAATTTTGGTTGTGTGTTCAGAATATAATACTTGACTATGATTACATATTATATTTAAAGAAAAGAGCGACATGAGTCGCGAACGGGACCGACTTAAATTAACGACTTAATTAACAACGTAGTATTGAAAAAAGTCAGGCTCACAAAAACGGAATGGCTTGGTTTGGGAACGGCTTGGGTATGGCTGTTGAAATAAAAACATACTAATATCTGAAATATTCGGATTGAAAACTTGAACGGGGAAATGTTACAGAATGAAGAAGATTACGGCAAGCCAGTTTTGGAATGCTTCAAAGATCAGAAAAATAGACTGATGGAGTCATCCAAGAAAAGGCTTCCAAAATAAGTCAAGGTGAGGATGTATATCAATAATAAATGATTGATTTACGTTGATCAAGGTGGGGGAGTAGACCAAACTACCAAACTTCGGTTTGAAAAAGCCAAAACAAGAGTCGGAGCGACTTTTCGGATTCGAGAATAGGAGAAAAATACCCTAATAGATATGGTTGAACGAAAGAACCAACTGTTAATAGGAGCAGCGCTTAGGGACAAAAGAGATTATAAGTCAATACCAGACAGAGAAGACTACAAATTATTATATCTACTGATCGACAAGATCCTCCCGGATGAACGAGTATCTGCAGATCATGAAAAAACTGGCAGATGTACAGATGATAGACGTTAAAAGTTTTCCAGATACGTTTTGAGTATACAAGTCTTCTGTTACAGCTACAATGGTAGACTTTGTTAAGCGAAAGAATTGGTTAAAACACACAAGAGCGGATATGACTACTCACAGTAATAATATCTTAACGAAAATAGATGTCAAAATCTCAGATGATACAGCGGAAGCAGCTAAGCATTTGGGTAGGATGAAAGAGATGGCATATTCACCAGTTCGAATGAAAATGAAAGAAATTAATTGCCAAAAGAGTCAAGATGATGATTTCTTATTCAAGGTGGGATTTCTTATTCAAGATGATTAACAAGACTTTGTATTGCAGAAGGGATTTATATAGATCCGAAAAACAAGAAAATGCAACTTCTTACAGACGTGTAGAGGAGGTCGTCCAAGATATCAAAGATTTCTCGTAATATAATACGCGAAATTTGATATTTTGTTTCAAACACAGGTTTTAAGGTTAAATCACAAACGTTATTATAATGGCGGCGTTTTAAATCAAACTACACTATTAATCATAGCCCAAATGGGTCAAGACAATCAAGAAGCTTAATCAAATACATAGAAAAGTTTAATCGTCATAAGCATCCAGTTAAAGTTGGTCGTTGAAGGATGTTGTACTGCATAACATTACGTTCGATTATGAGCAAAAAGTAATGTTTGAAGCCGAAATGAAGAGTTTTCAGCAAGTGGTAGTCCTGAATAAGAATGCTCGCAAGCCCCAGTAATCAAATGGAGAGTGTTACAGAAGTTAGACAATGCATTATGGCAAGATAAAACGCGTAGGAAAAAGGATACGTTGTTTAACAAAAAAGCAGCAAGTACTTTAACTTACCTTACATTCTTTACGGGATATCGGTGGATAGATGCATGTCGTCTAAAATGGCAAGATGTGCGAGCACGTCTGGTAAATGACCGAATGTTCGTACATATAGAGATACGCATGTCTATAGAAAGTTTAATGACGAAAACAGAAGAGAAGCTTTGACCTTAGTAGCATCTGAGGCATCCATACTCAGGGATCAAGTGCTATGGGATTGCCCGGTAAGAGCTCTAGATAGGTGGTGGAATTATGCAGCCTCAGCAAAACGTCATTTAAGATGGGTAAGAAATAGTGAAATGTTAAACTCGTTTGCACGGCTACATCTTACGCCATTGGACTGAGCAGCAGCAATGGTGCTAGCAAACAATTTAAATGAAAACGATTTACGAGTTCAACACACATATTAGAGTAAGGCGTGTATTTATTGTAAATACTATTTCTGAATGACGGAACCGGAAAATACCGCAAGGTATATTTTCAGTAGTTATATTGAAATAATAATGCATATGCATGTGGCTGAAACAATGCCAATTGTGCACTTTTTATTACAGCTTGCAATTCGAGAACGACTCGTAAATGATGAGGATGCGCCTTTTCTTTATTTATAACTAGATAATCCGTAATGGGAAACTTAACATTGGAAGCATTTGTTTCAATGACTTTTGGACTATTTGAAAAATAGCCAAGGAAGCTGAGGGACCTCGAAAAGATTTATGTCAGGAAGGCAAGATTACAGCAACATAATACCCACCAGACTTGGAAAATGGTGGGGAAATGGCCGATCTCTATCATAGACAACTCAAAACGACACTCCAGTGCAATCAACTGGAAGATTATAAATATCTGTTCCTAAAATGAATCAATTAGTTCATTAAATTAAATACCAAAGAAAATTATTCAATAAATCACATATGAACAAAAACAACAGACTTATATCTGTCAGATTGTCAAAAGTGGTTGAAGGGCAGGTGTATAAAGCAGAAATTACAAATAGATTGTAGAACAGGGTGGTGTTTATTAAGATAAAAAAATTACATTTTATGGTGGTGCAACATAGCGTAGGGGTGCTACAAACTGAGTAATAATTAATCCAAAAGAAACCTTTTCCGAAAGATATTTGTCCTGTCAAATTACGGAGGCGCCTTTTCCGGAATTAAATGCAAACAACCAATCAAATCCTTATTATGAAATTATCACCGTTTGAAGGGGGAGTTAGTCGGAAAATTGGGCCTAGAAGGTGAAATTTTTCTCAGCCACCCGCTTCCCAGTATCAATAACCTCAAGTATTAAGCGAACAAGACAATATTGAGAGTACGTTACTTCAGGTTATATAAATATTAATTAATTACGGGCATGTTAAGTTAGTTTATTTCCGATAAAATAATTAACAATTCGACATTCGCCACCTATGGGGAAATACCCGACGGGCGCGGAAAACGTCGCGTTTCTACTTTCTCCACCTTTCCCGCATCCCCAAAATTGTTCGTGGAGTGCCACGCGTTGTTTATTACTACACATGTGTCAACAGTGCTCCCCCTAGGGGCTCTAGGGAACAACTGATCGGTTAACGATGCTTAGTGAGTCTGATAGACTTGCGGTTCAGAATCGGTTCTCAGACTATTCGAAATTATGGGGCGTAGTACAGTTAACCCCTCTAAAGACAAAACGTCAAAAAGATCTTTGTTGAATCTGGCATGATTTATTTCGGTGAGGTGCCATTCCCACATGAGTTAAATTAATGTTTTTTCATAGATGGTTTTTCACGTTTTGTTGTTAGAGGGGGTTAACTGTACGACTCCGTATAATTTCGGATAGTCTGAGAACAGATTCTGAACCGCAAGGAAAAACTCTATCAGACTCACTAAGTCTCGTTAATAGATCAGTTGCTCCCTGGACGCTTTGGGAGACTCATGGGGATGGCAGCTCACCGAACTAAATCGTGCGAGATTAATTAGGTACCTGGGCATCTAATAAAAGTATCGAAGATATACTACGATTACCAATTTTAATGCTATGGACCACGAAAGCCACATTGTCTAATTGGATAAATTGACTTTTACCGTCCTGAAATATAGTTTTAACGCAGTTGTATTCGAGGCGCCATGACTCCAGCGTCAATTATTCTCAATGAACCGATCCCGAATTCATAACACCTGACCTAGTTATAGCCCAAGAATGAAATTTCTAAAGTACAAATATTCAACAAGTGACAAAAGCACAATTTTTTTCACTTTTCGATCCTTTTTATGATTTTCTAAAGATGCCGCGATCCCAAAGTATTCTCACTAAAAATTCAACTCGAAACACCTGCACTAACACTTTATTTCAGGACGGTTAAATCAATTTGTCCATTTCGGCAATGTGATTTCGAGGTCCATAACTTTAAACTAAATAATCGTTGTATGTTTTCGAGACCTTAATTGAATGCCCAGTGGCCTAATGAATCTAGCACGATTTAGTTTGGTGAGTAAAAATTAATGTTACAGTTCAAATTAATGTATCAGTTAAAATTAATGTTTTTTCAAAAAGGTCCTTTTCGCGTTTTGTCTTTAGACGGGGGTTAAATGTACGACGCCGTATAATTTCGGACAGCTGAGAACATATTCTGAACCTCCAGGAAAACTCTATCAGACTCACTAAGTTTACTTAACCGATCAGTTGCTCCCTGGTCCCTTACGGGGCATTTTTGACACACGTGTATTATTAATACTAACATAATTTCCGGTATTATCCATAGACTGGCAGACACCAAGGTATTTCTTGAGATAATGAGCGACATGTCTGGTAAAGAAACGCAGCTCTAAAATTTCTAATTGCTTTATATATTTTTACATTTTTTTATTCGATATATTAATGACACCGCATAATTTTCACTGCATTAGTCCGGACCTTTGGTATAATATTCAGTTAGACCACATAGTTTGTAAGAAACTTGACATTGAAGTCACTTTAAGTATGTGACATCATTGACATGCTA
>SCLF01722735.1:0-12407 GCA_004367975.1 Mesochordaeus erythrocephalus | reverse complement strand
GATTTCGATTGCCTAACAGTTTAGATCGTGATAACCGTTCGTTGTTACAAGCCGTCGCTAACGTGGTCCTCAAGCATTCAAGTTATAACACTACGTAAATTATTCTATTTCGCCTGAACACTAAACAAAATCAAAATGAATAATTTTTTAATCAGTTTGTATTGATTTATTAATTATAATAATAATAATTTTAAGTCGGGTCAGTGGGGTTGAATTGGGGATAGCCAGTTTGGGGGTCCGTTGGCCTAGGGGGGTCCGTTGGCTTATTTTGAACACCTGAATCATTATTATTTCATATGAACCATACTTTCTCTACGAATGATTTCTTCCCTCTGCAGCAGGAAAATACTCGAATATCTGGACAACAATGAAGAAAATAATTAGTTTTCGATTTTTTTACGTCGTTTTTGTTAATTTTCTCTGGGTTGATTAATTTTGTCCTTCCGCGCATAAAAGCATTTGGGACATTTTTTATATTGACCACTGCAGTCTCCCGGGGTCGAGTCAGTTTTCCAGCACCTTTAGGGATTCTCATCTACTTTCCCGATACATTTCTTGGTACGCTTTACCAGCCCTGGGGTATCTCAAATTTAAGGGTGAAAGATGTGATTTAACCCGGGGGATAGGGCAGGTGAAATTAAAATCTGCCACGAAAAATATACGCGTTAAAATCGATCTGCTATTGATGGCACATCTGTCCCTCTCAAATTTGTGGTACTGCACTCCAGTGCGTCCCCGTTTCCAAACTTGTCTGGGTAAGCATTTCTTTTTTCACATCTGATAGAAATAAGAAAGTTCTGAAAAATACAAGGAACATACAGTGATTGTGGTACAATTCTCTGTTTTTAAGAGGCCAATTACGAGCCTCTAAATTATACGCGCGTTATTATTAGGTGGACGGAACAAAGGGCGTTGATCAAAAGGCGCATCAACATACGGTAAATAGGCGCCATCAAACATACGAATGACTTATTTCGTGGACCGGCCGAGCCATAAACGAATTGGACAGACGGAAATTCCCCCTACGATCAGAAAATGCTGAATAAGCCTGAATTAAGATCGTGTATTTAAGATCAGAAAGTTAATCCATATAATCCAGTTTAACTAATGTGACCTTGGGCACTCAGTTTGAACTGGCATAACGGTGGTAAGACTCTTCGATCTGCGATGGGAAACACCTGGCAAATGATAGAATTAAATATTTACCAGCATTAACCTTGGACGACAGGAGCTTTACTGATGGTTGCGACAGAATTTAACTCCTAGATGACTTTTCTAATCTAAAATTTACAACTTTTGCAAATGGTGATTTGCCGATTCGATATTACCTTTAGTTAACCCGTAAGCTGCAAGAATATAAGTCCCCATACGCTGCAATCTGTGACGTTCGACACATTCTCGTGAAACTCATAATTTCAGTTCTATATCCAATTTCCGATATATTTAATAACATGTGCCAAAACTTGAGAAGGGTATTTGATAGATTTTTATCATAGACCCGTTAATGGTGGGGGTGGAAATTCTAGGGTCGGGAAGTGATTTCGTGAAATATGTCGGATTGGCTTGAAAGTGGGCTTATTCTACGCGTGATGACTCATGCTCCAATTCTTCTCAAGGAACCGACCCCAAATTCTTAACACGTGACCCAGTTATAGGCCAAAATCACGAATTTTTCACTTATCGACTTTATTATGATTTAGGAAACATACCAAGATCGCAAGGTATGTTCACTAAAAATTCGACTCGAAAGAACTGCGTTAAAACTATAAGTCAACTATATTCGACTCAGATTCGGAACCGCAAGGAAAAACTCTATTAGACCCACTAAGTCTCGTTAACCGATTAGTTGCGAACCAGACCCCCTAGGGGGTTCAGTTTCGACACATGTGTAAGATTTATGCTGTTTTCGGTTTCATTCTTGACCTTATAGGCTATACTAACTGCGGTATTATATCAAATTATGGGCTTATCTGCAATATCCGCCAACGAAGTGTATTCAACTTTTATATCCCATATTCTTCCGCTCATCTCCCTCTACATCTGTACCAATCATGGACTTGGTCATGGGATTGGTTTTGGTGTCGAGTTTCCCTATAACTAACAAATCCTTTATCAGAATTCGTTTACGTTTGTCTCATATTGTTCGCTGTATTCTGCCAACGCTCACCATGTGGTATAGACAGAGAAAGAGAATGTGATAATAGACCACGGGTGGTAATTATACTATAAAATCACGGGAACCTCCTGATTCCTGACAAAAACATCGAGTATCTGTATAGTGTAAAGGCAAAAATGACGTATACCATAATACACGCGTGGAAAATAAGAAAAATGCGCGCGTACGAGTTAAGCTTTCAACTGAAATTTTCAGATTTTTAATTTTTAGGTTGACTTTTGGTACTAATTTTATGTTCAATTTTCAACCACTTCCAAAGCCTCAAAACGCTGAACACTGGCCATGAAAACAGACCAGAAGATATTCTCGTACAGTAAAATGTTATTGCTTGTAACGCAACAATAATTACATTGGCCAACAAACGAGGACAACACTCTAACGCCGAAACAAAAATAATACTAAGTCTAGAAGATTTACCATTTGACATTTGCGCAAGAAAATTTGGTTTAGAATTACCGCTTGATGTTTTCCTAACTAAGACACGGCTGTCTTAAATCGTAAAAAACAATATTTTTTAAAGTGCCATTTCCTAAGTACCTGTATGTACTTAGAAGTAGGATTAGTCATTGGTATGAAAATATGAATGAGGAATATGGAGGTGAGAACGAACTAATCAAAGATCAGTATCCCGAGGTATTCTCACGATGAACAACACGAAATTAAATATATTATTTTAATACTTAAAACAGAGATTAGCGAAGATGCAGGGAGTTCGGAGTATACAGAGACATACTACGTAGCAAGGAAGATTTTACATTATTTTCATGTAAAAAATTCAGAGAAAAAAGAGAAACTGGAATTATAAGAGAAATGTATGTTGAGAGAAATACTGGGGTGCAATAAGAGGATGAACGTGTGATTAATCATGTCGGATTTACCTACAGAGAATAGGATAGATATAAATTCTCCCTTCGTTAAGGGGATGTTCTAATGAGAACACATTATATAAGGGAAATAGAGTAAGTCTCGATGTATTCTGAAGCTAATTTTAGTAGGCTCGGACATTACCCTCATAAGCGGCCATATGGCTTAAAAATGCTTCAACTGCCCTAAAAAGGGAGATTATCGAAATATAATCAGGTTGAGTTCATCCTGCGAAGTTAGGAAAACTTCTATGCTGTTAAGCATGATGGAACAAACGCCAGATAGCAGGAGAGGGAAAATTTGTTAACAATAGCGGGTCGAGGGCTTAAAAAAATCGAGGGCTTCAAAAAGAGGGAGATTATCAGAAGATAATCAGTTGCGAGCTCCTGCGAATTTAGGAACACTACTATACTGGTAAGTATGACGGTGAAAATAGGGAGATAATATTCGGATCTTCAGGTCAAAATCCATGCTGATGCAAAATGCAGAAGCAAAAGAATGATAGAGAAATTTAATAGGCGAACAACCTAGTTGTTATTGTTCTCCAATAGAAGTTAGAATTATTGGAGATAACAAAAATACGGGAGAAATGAAAAGGCACGAAGACTATGAGTCGTAGGTGCAAGACTGCCAGTCTTATTAGTAAGACTGGTAGTCGTAAGAAAAAGTTTGGGAAAATATAAAAAGCGACTGTTTTCCAAAAAGCACTAAGACTACGAGTCTTAAGTGCAAGAATTCCAGTCTTATTAATAAGACTTGCAGTCTTAAGAAAAAAGTTGTAAAAATATATAAAAAGTTATATTTTGAAAAAAGCACGAAGAATATGAGTCTTAGTGCAAGACTGTCAGTCGTATTAATAAGACTCGCAGTCTTAAGAAAAAATTGTAAAAATACATAAAAAGTTATATTTTAGAAAAAGCACTAAGACTATGAGTATTATTGCAAGACTGACAGTCTTACTAATAAGACTCGCGGTCCTAAGAAGAAGTTGTAAAAATATATAAAAAGTTATATTTTGAAAAAGCAATAAGACTACAAGTCTTAGATGCGAGACCGCCAGTCTTAAGAACAATTTGTTAGAAATATAAAAAGTCAATTCGGACCAGTCTTATTAATAAGACGCGCAGTCTTAAAAAAAGTCGGTTTAAATATAAAAAGTTATATTTTAAAAAGCAATAAGACTAAGAGTCTTAGGTGCCAGACTGCCAGTCTAAATTAATAAGACTAGCAGTCTTGAGAAAAAATTGGTTAAAATACAAAAAAGTTATTTTTTGAAAAAGCACTAAGACTACAAGACTAGGAGTCTAGGAGTCTTAGACTAGGAGTCTTAGATGCAAGACTGCCAGACTTATTTGGTAAGACTCGCAGTCTTGAGGAAAAGACGGTACAAGTTGTTAAAGTTTGTCGAAAAGGCACTAAGACATATTTGTGTGAGTGTTTATATTTCAGAATAACAGAAGTGGAATACAAGTCGAACCAGGCAGAATAATATTTCTACAGTTCAAGAAAAAAGTGCAGAGTTCGAACATTTCCTCAAACAAGAGGAGAGAACAAAACATAGAGGTTAAAATTAATTAAAAAACATTGAAAGGTCATAACTAAAAAATATTTTAGATTCTGACAAAATTGGCGTAAAGGTTTATTTACCAAACGGTGAAGGAATGAAACTGTATTGGGCGGTAGCAGGCCATCACAGGGCTGCGAAAAAGCCTTACAAGCAGCGTTGGCTTTCCGTCTGCAACAGAACAAAGGTTCAGTGCATTACTGATTTGGAATCTGGGCATGGAGAGATGTTTATGCCAATCTCTTGGTCCGTGAAATATGGGACGGAATGAATGATCGACAAAAAAAGCAGACGTGGAGAGAGACATTGGGAAACAAAAACCGAAATGTTCCAACGGAAGAAATCATAGGCGTTTGGAAAAATGCGGGAAGAAGCGAGCTTCTAATAAATGAAGGATGGTGGCGAAAGTTCACAGGTTTCTCAGTACATACACAAAAGGCCGATATAAATTTTGATGCCTGGATAGGAGAAAGCCATCAGGCTGGAGTCTTCGGAAACATTCGCATGACGGAACAAAATCAATTTGAGTTAATATTATTAACAACATCGGATGTTATGCCATGGATCCTACCGGCATTTGAAACAGGTGGATGGTTAACATACTTCACAATGACATACAATCAGCTGCTTAACTTCGACAGGTCAGAGGCAAACGCGTGTATCAGACGTGGGCTATATCCAATGAATAAGCGGGGAAAGCCGCTGCAGCTGACAATGGAAAACCCATTTCAGAGTTTACTAGAGGACCGGAATCATTTTCTGGTGGTATTAAGCAAAGAAAAATACAGCTAAATAATCTAGCGTCGCAACACAAAATGCGGAAAGAAGGGCAAACCAGGAAAATAAAAACTGGAAAATGTCCATACCGGAAAACGAAGTCCTCACAGTGGTAGTACACCGAAAAATTGTGGAATCACAAATGAGAATGTTGATCAGTCCACATTTAGCAAACACGCTAAAAAGGCATCGTATTGGATTGTTCAAAAAGACAGGTAACGTTATCTGGCTAAAGCACTTCAGATGATGATGGAAAAAGATGCTGAAGTTTTCTGGGGAAACAGCTGGATGCGTTATGACATACAAGTGTTCCAAACGGTAAAAACAGTCAGTAGACAGGAACAAATAGTGCTAGAGGACAATCATGGCAGACCTATGGAGAATTTTCGAAGTTCGGAAAAGGTCCTAAAGGAATTAACGAGGCTCCGAATGACAAATAATGACTGAATGGAGGAAAAGGAAGGATCTTCCTTGGACTCAGCTCTAGATATATTTTTGATGTATAAAAATGGATGAATAAAGATAAAAAAGAAAAGAAGAAATTCAAGGTCAGGTGCAATGGTGAGATTGATAGATTTCAGATCACACAAGAAGAAAAAGTATATACGAGTGAATGTCAGGAGATATGGGCCTGAGACAGATTGTAAAGGGATACACGGCATTGCATAAGATTTTCTTAACTTTCCAGGAAATTCACGTGACAGAGGCAAGAAACCTGTTTCAATCGATACAGTCACTGGACGCAAAGCTACCAAGCTGGAACATAGATTAATGGAAGGACATATATTCACGGGTACTGGAACTCCTGTTAAAACTAGGGGAAAATACAGATGAGGGATGGAAAACCCTGGCAGAAAAGCTAAAAAGGATAGCAATAAAACAGGCATTATTGACTCCGGAACAATCTGGGCAGAACAGCTACTCGGCAAATATGGATGAGAATGATAAGATGGAAAGTGTGCCAATGATGGCGTTCAAAATGAACAACGGAAGAATATCCTATACAAAGGACACAAATGCGACCGTTACGCAGAGAGGTTGGTGGGACGTTGGGAGTTTCGGTTATTTCGGTTGGTATAACTTCTGCTATTACTTTGAAAAATTCTCAGTAATCTGGGAATCATGTCCCACTATTCTGGAGCATGAACTGTATCTCCATTAATTGCCTCTATAATTTTTATTATTATTGCTTAGGGATTGCATATTCCGTCTTTAATTACTATTTCTGTTGTTGTTATATTGGCGAGATTGCTCTCTAATAGACTTAGCTCTCTTTACTTTCCGACTCGCAAAAAGTTTTTCCAGAAGTAATTCATAACCCATTACATCATGTTTCGGAGAAAACGCGTGACGTGAACAACGCATATATAATATGGCCCGGTAGATATCCTAGTTAACTCGTGCGCGCAGATGATACCACCATGTGGTATAGACAGAGAAAGAGAATGTGATAATAGACCACGGGTGGTAATTATACCATAAAATCACGGGAACCTCCTGATTGGTAACAAAAATATCGTGTATCTGTATAGTGTAAAGGCAAAAATGACGTATACCATAATATGCGCGTGGAAAATAAGAAAAAATGCGCGCGTACGAGTTAAACTTTCAACTGAAATTTTGAGATTTTTAATTTTTAGGTTGACTTTTGGTACTAATTTTATGTTAAATTTTCAACCACTTCCAAAACCTCAAAACGCTGAACACTGGCCATGAAAACAGACCAGAAGATATTCTCGTACAGTAAAATGTTATGGTTTGTAACGCAACAATAATTACATTGGCCAACAAACGGAATTCGTAACGAATATATAACTGGCCGATGGCTAATCCGGCTCTTATATAACTTTTAAGATATAAGCTTTGTATAAACTAACAGATTTCAGAACAAAGACATCATCTAAATTTCTAAACCCGATTAGACGACAATGTATATGCAATAAGTCAATTGACTACGTCATAAAGCTTCACTCACTAAGCTGTTAAATTGGACCCTCGCAATGACAATTATTGATATTGGAAGAAAGACCGAACCAAACCAGACCAGTTATACAATCACTTTCACCCTTTAACCGCGGAGTTAAAAAACGTCCACCGCTCTTCTTTTCCATCTCAAGCCAAACCGGAACAATATTTGCCGTTGGAATTTTGAAAGATGGAAGCTATGCTATTTAGCTATTTCAATAAAGTATCAACAAAGTATAAAGTATGAAAAATCATACTCTAACGGTTATACACCAAAATTTTCACTATACAGATATATATATAAGTAATTATTTAGTAATTATTTGCTACCTATTTGTTTATAAACACACCCATAATATAAGGCAAATTGCATTCCAATTCAATTTTCTTGGTCAGAACGTATGCCTAGAAAGTCAAGAATGATGCTATAGGTAGTGTAAATACTGCTCCGTATTATAAAAAAATAATTCATCAATTATTTTTTACCGAGGAGGGAAAACACTATTGGTCTGCCAAATTCGTTATATTTCGTCGAGTGTTAGTTTGTTTGAAAGGTGCTGGGAAATCCGGTATGCTACAAGAGGGTAAACATTGTGATTTTAGATACTTTTATAGAAATAACCTTTCAAACATGCCGGCTGAAATATCTGGCATTTTTATGAACTCTAAAACTAGTAATATCTCTCTAATTTCGACAGCGTTACTATATACAATCGAGTTCCATAATAGTGAGTAAATAGTTTTCGGGTTTTGGGGAAAAGTCTCCACTAATGAGGGAAATTATTTCCCCAAAATTCGAAAAGTGTCCACTAATGTGGATTCCACTAATCAGAAACTCGAGTGTATTCAATACAAAATACTTCTATACAATATAAGAACGTAATTTGCCAACACTGATATCCAAAGAAAAAAAAATTGACGGTTAAAATAGCTGGAGTTGTAGTTAGCAAACCGTTGGATCTCTGAAAAAATGGAGACTACTTCAGTATATATTTTATAAAACATATTGTTTACAATGTAGGACCATTATTTTTTCTATGTCAACAATGATACACAAAGAAAAATAACATATTGAAACTGAGTTCCTACGCCTAAAATAGTTGGAGTTGTAGTTAACAAACCGTTGGATTCCTGCAAAACAAATCCGACACTCCTTCAATGTGTATTCAATAACAAAATGTTCTGTGCATGGTAAGATAGTCATTTTTTGTCTATAACGGCAATGATACAAAGGCAAAGTCGCGACAAAATTGGGATACCACTGGGAAAATTGCAGTTAAATTTTGCAAGCCGCTTGGATTTTCACCGAAACCGATAAAAAATTCATTCTAGAGATACCGGCGAAAGAAGAGCGTTTTGGACGTTTTGTCCCTCAACGGTATCCAGTCGTTAAACCACTTCGCTCTCTACTTGCTCCAGTTTTTTGCAATTTCTGCAGTAGACTTGTTTTGAATAACTGGGTATTTTCAAAAAATTTAAGAAGTTCGAAATTATTCAACACCGTATTTGTATACAAATACGGTGGAGCAAGATACTGAACAATTTTTAGAGAGAAGTACGGAGGACTTCATGCCCTGTTCGGTCAGCAGCGTGGGTCTCTTACACCACCATTACGAAAATGCGCACTTCTAGTAAGTAATTAACTTTTATTTAAGTTTTAACAGCTGCACGTGCATGTTGAAATTACCTGGTTAACCCTAATTTCGTTCATTTTGTAAACGAAATGTCCCTTAATTCAATCCCTACGGACCGATTTTTGATTGGTACGTATGTATTTATGCTCCGTTTTGTGTAAAAAACATAAAACCTCAATTAGATTTAATTTTTTCTACGGTCTAAATTCTCCGGACAAAATTGACCCAAATTCAATTTTATTTCTTCTATGTTATTGTACGTCTTTTACATACTCATCGGCTGGTTTAGGTAGATCTTCTAAAACTGCCTAAATCGGCTTTTCTAAATAAAGAAAAACCCATTTATTGATTTTCTCGATTTTCGGGTCTTTAGCTTCCCGTATTATATCTCTCAGGCACACTTTTGTGAGAGTATCCCGCAGACACACAATTGTCTTTTTAGCCACGGAGAATAATCTATTTAATTCAGCTCTAGATCAACATTTTCAAACTGTTGATTATGGGTATAAGGGCTAGTTTGAATAATCAAGTTTCTATACATTTACTAACATTTAAGCTATTTTCGGTCAAACTCATGGGGTATACTTACTGCGATATTATATCTACTTATGGGCTTATTTGCAATATCCGCCTAGCACTATATTATTATTTCGTATAACTATCGATTACTTTATCAGAATTTCTACTTTTAGATCTCATATTCTTCCGCTCATCTCACTCTACCTCTGTACCAACCGGTTTTCAGCTATCACTTCCGGCGGTACTTCCGGTCTAAAAATAGTTCCAAAAATGCCGACTCCAATTTAGGGGAGGGGGTCGGTAGGGGTCTATCAGACATTCAACCACGTCTCAGGCCTTAAAAACGCTAAAAACATGGTCCGTGGCCAAAAAAGCCAATTGTGTGCCTAGAAGTTATGCATGAAATAATATACTATATCCCAAATCTGACCTATTCGTACTTCTATTTGTGACTCATTATTTTCTTAATTTTTTTGTGAGTGAGGTAACGAAAAGCTTGTAATTGTATCACTACGTCACGGACACTACATTAATACAAAGCAAGGATAATTATAAGTTCTAACTTTAGTAGCTTGAAAGTATAGTGTGAAGGCCGTCATATTAAGGCATTTAACGTTTGTATACAGAAAAGGTATTATTGAAAATAATAATGAAAAAAAGGTATTGGGTGAGTTTCGAACCCGCTACTCACCATCCAAAAATTAACGCCAGATCCACTAACCTATGGCGACATTAATAGGAGAGAAACATATTGATAATATAACGAAATATTTAAAAATAATTTATAGCGTCAGAGATTTTTACACGCATGTTTGACACTGTAACACATTACAAGCGTTTTTGGCATACTACTACACATTGAGTAATGGATTCGAGAATATGGAAATACCGAAAGTTTTTTTTTCAATCAATGTCACTTACGGGAAAATATTAATTTAATTTATGGAATCTTAAAATCTTTGCCTGATGAACGAAGATAACAGAGAACAGAATGACGATCAAATGGTCTAACACAATGGTCGTAAAAGATGCGGCGCGGAATTTGGGGGCGGAGTCCTGGGGAGGCATTCTGACCTATCTCGGCTCAGTTTCAAGAAAAACCGGAGTCCAGGAGTTTTAAAAACTCAAACGGTGCATAGGAGTTAATTATGCACAATTATTTTAATAAAGTATTTTTAAGTATTGCGTTATATTATCAATATCGAATCCATTACTCAATGTGTAGTAGTATGGCCAAAAAGGTTTGTAATGTGTTACCGTGCCAAAAATATGCATGTAAAAATCACTGACGCTATAAATTATTTTTAAATATTGCGTTATATTATCAATATGTTTCTCTCCTATTAATGTCACCATAGGTTAGTGGATCTGGCTTTAATTTTTGGATAGTGAGTACCGGGTTCAAAACTCACCCAATGCCTTTTCTGTATACACATGTTAAATTTCTTAATATGCCGGCCTTGACACTATACTTTCAAGTTACTAAAGTTAGAACTTATAATTATCTTTGCTTTGTATTAACGTAGTGTCCGTGACGTAGTGATAAAATTACAAGCTTTTCGTTACCTCATTCACAATCAAAAATTAAGTAAGTAATGGGTCATAAATAGAAGTACGATTAGGTCAGATTTGGGATATCTTATTTCGTTTTACATTTATATACCCACAATTACACGATCATTCCATAAGTATTACAAAAATTTTACAATTTACAAAATTTTCAAAAATTAGTAGTACATATGGTATTGTATAAACCATGCACAAATCTATGTATATACAGGGTGATCTTTTTAAACTTTCATACTTTTTATGAATGCCATAGCTCTAAGAATAATAATAAAATTTGGTCACAAATCTGAAATTTTGAACCATTTTTAACATTTTTAGAGAAAAAATATAACGAAAAAACTGCGTGCACATTTTCTAGTCACCCAGATTGCAAGCTAGCTATCTTGCTCTACACGACCCGTTTTTAACATTTTTTAGAATTTTTCGAATTGGTAATAGAAGAGAGAAATCTTAAGATTCGGACAAGGTAGAAATATCGAACATTCGAGAATAAAAAAGGTCGAATTGCAAAGCTTGAAAAACAATTGGGAAAATCGCTCAAATTTCGTTTCGAAAGCTTGACAGAAAAGTTAAAATGTCGGTTCCGCTTCGTTTCAAGAATGAAATGTAAACCAAATCTCAAGAACACATGATAATTAACAGAGCTCAAGGTTGGAAAACCTGAAGAAAATATCAAATTTCATGGTATTACGAAGAATCCACAAAAGATTATGTACCTTGGAGTATTCTCATCTGATGGTAGGAAAATGCCCTTGGTCCGTCGAAAGAAGAAAACAGTCCAAACAAACGGCCATTTTCAGGGCCACTAAATATTTTGACTCCAAATGTTCGAAAAAGTAGATTTTTTAAAAGCACGCTCATTTGTGAGAGATTAAAAAGAATACGGTTTTAGAGCAATAAACGGGATGTGTCCAACACAATCACCTTTTTTTACCAAACAAGCGAGTAGTCCTTCTTTTCCATCTAACTATAAAACTAATAATTATTTTTAAATGAAATTACCAGTATTATGTAGCTGAATATCCAGGCTTCAGGTGATATATTTTCCTTGTTAATCGAACTTCTAGAAATCGCGTCATATTAAAAATACTAATTAAGTGTTAATTTGGAATTTCATATCGTTAAGGCTTGCTACTACTTTCCCTCTAACTATAAAACTGATAAATATTTTTAAATGAAATTTCCAGTATTATGTAGCTGAATATACAGGCTTTCACGTGATATATTTTACGTGGCAATAGGGCTTCCAGAAAGCGCGTGATATTAAAAATACTAATTAGGTGTTAATTTGGAATTTCATATCGTAAAGGCTTGCTATTAGTTTCCCTGTAACTATAAA
>SCLF01722734.1:0-13887 GCA_004367975.1 Mesochordaeus erythrocephalus | reverse complement strand
TTAAAAATACTAATTAGGTGTTAATTTGGAATTTCATATCGTAAAGGCTTGCTATTAGTTTCCCTGTAACTATAAAACTAATAATTATTTTTAAATGAAATTACCAGTATTATGTAGCTGAACGTACAGGCTTTCCGATATTTTTATTTTTCAAAATTTTGTACAGTGAACAGGGTTAATGGACTACTTATCTTAGCTTTTTTTGTAGTTTCTTCGGTAACCATTGATACTAAATAATTGCATTATTATATATTAATGTTTACTTTCATTTCTAAAAAAAACGTTTTATGTTATGAAAATAATTCATGACGGACTTTACAAAACCTAAGGGTGTAATACACCAGCATCATTTATTATGCTAAGTGCGTAGAGTCGACCTTTCCTGTTTTAATCCACAAATTCCGCAAGGGGGTGAATTCCGGCTAAGATTATTTTTTGATTCATAACCTGGTGTCTATCCATAGACGCAACTACAAACACCTACATTCTTTAGCCACTAGAAACTTCAGTTAGATCTGTTACCCAGAAATTGCATCCCATATTTCCCCTTTTTACGTTAAATTATAGGTCAAATGGGCTGAGAAACGCTGTATTTGTTTACCGGATGCTGCCCTTGTCTTTATTCCCTGTTGCCGCTATTTTATCCGGTCATACTGTTTTACATTTCCGGTAGCATAACGTCGAATAATAAATGATTAATTAATTAACCTCCATATACCCTTTGTTCAAGTCTTAAATGTAAAAAAGAAATTCATTCACATTGCCATAGCAGGAACCTTGCATCGGAAGCGCATGTTAGTCCTTGGTTACAACTCTAGAAGCGACGTAAACATATTTTGCAGGTTTTTTCAGGCATAAAAATGTGTATTTTCATGCCATTTTATAGTTACGTGTAATCCCAGCATATTGTCTTTTCGATACTTAGTAATGTCAGCATACCGCTAATGGTAAGCAGTTCCGATCATATTCCCATTACCTCCTGAGTCTGCCACTGAACTCGAATATCAATCGGGACGAAGTTTTTCCTGCTAAAGTACTTTTTGAATATAAATAAGCCGCATATTTGTACGATGTGAGACGGTAGACATTTGTAGTCATTGTATATTTAGACAATGAAAGCTATTTTATTTTTAGAGGAGAATATATTTTGAAACAAAATTTATAATTTTTGTGCATATTTACACTTTTCTGATACCGAACAAGGATCTCATTCGGTAAAACAAAAAGAAATGCTACGATTTTTCCGCGAGCGTAATTGTTTGAATATATGCCGTATATCAGTACGTTGTGAGAGGATTGGGGCTTGCAGTGAGCGTATACACGGAAAAAAATAGATGCCACTTCTTTTTCGAGAAAAAAAGACTATATTTTGATACTGCAGTTATAATTTACATACATAATTACATGATTACAATTTTCTGTCACTGAGCTCGAATCTCCATCGGTTAGCAAATGCTACGATTCTTCCGTTCTATTATGAAGTTCTAATTTGCGCCATTTTGCGAAATGTTGTGAGTGGTTTGAGAGTGATCTCTATGTTTCTCTGTATAGGCGCAATATATGAGTACGTCTTTATAGTAGTCTGAAAGGTGAATTTTTAATTTATATAACGTAATTTTTTGAGCATATATATGTCGCAGATTAGTATGTTGTGAGAAGATATTTGCAGTGAGCGTATATATTTACAATTTTTAGTACATATTTACAATTTTCACGATCAACATACATGTCTTCTATTTTGGAAATCATCATGGTTACGATTTTAGCACATATTTACAACTTTCACGATCAGCATTAATTTGGCAAAGAAAAAATGGTGTTTAGGACATTAGTTCTGGCTTATTTTAATATCTACGGGTTACCAGTTTTAGCTATGTTTTCTTAGGAACAGCAAAGCTTTTTGAATACAGAAAACAAACTATAACTTATTGATTTTCTGGTCATGGCGGTTTATATACGACATTGGATTACATCCTTTTTACGTTAATCGTGATCAAATTATGTCTCAAGTTGTTCCCCGGAAAAATCCTAGATTGTAGACTCCGTTATCTTATTTGAACTTCAAATAATTGATAAAGTGCGGTCCCTCAGACGTTTCATTTCTACGGATCCTTCGCATGCCATAACACTATTATGCAAATTACAACCCCAGTTGCTGTATTTGTGAAATTATTCCTGGCTTGAGGCCTTTTTGTAAATTTTTGATAAGAAACATCTGTTTTACAGTGATCACAAAATGTCCGTTGCCTTATTTATGTTTATATTTATTGTTTATAAATTAAGGAACCAAGAAAGAAATCGTCCTGTGAGCCTTGTTACATGTCCCAATAGAGTAGTAATTGGGTCACTGACCCGGTTGAAATCTTGGCAAAAAAGTTGTCTTTTTATTGGTCCATGTTGTTTTCCAACTGAAATTGACTTCGGCCCCTATAAATACTTCCAGCATGCACTATTTTATTCAGTTAGAGATGACATTGTTTTTTAAGAGATAGTTGTTCAAATGTGCACTTGTTCCCGCTAGGTTTTGTCCGAACCATTGATACACCGAAAGGTTTAATTTATATAGGAAGTTTAGAAATTTTATGTCCTTGAATTATCCAAAGTGTGTATTATGATGTATATAGTTCCTACCTGCTCCTTAGAGTCTCTATACAGATTATGTCCCCCCCCCCATCCTTATTATTTTGCTTCAAAATTGGGGGTAAACTTCCAAATTTAATTTTGACCGCAAAACCTGCTCCATAGTATTCAATAATTTATATATTTTTGATATTAGTTTCAACCGGGTCAGTATAGTGGCGTTTTTGTGCCACCGCGCCATATGTCATGATTTTTATTTTTCGAGTCATTTAACCACGTGTATTTCAATTACGAGCAACCCGTATTTTCGAGTGATTGTAAACGGTGACTATAAAAGGTGTACAGACTCAGCTGCCTGTTTTAGTTACTATGGTCATTGCGTAATGTATTTGAAGTTCAAAAAAAGACACAGTTGATATTAAATCTACGAATATACTTTTAACTTGTCCTATTTTTAGAAACATTTGTCACGTCTACCGATGACTGAAGAAAGTTCTTCTATTTCTTCCGATACCGAGCCCATATGGCAGACTCGTTTAGTAGAAATTGGCAATTCAGATTCAGTATTGGATCCTTTTGATTATCAAGAACTCATTAAAACTCAGCGCATTCATATATCCGATGCTAATTCCGAACGTTATAACTTTAAAATCCGACGTTTCGAGAAATACCGTTTGCTGGGTCCTTCACAGTGTACAACTCAATACATAATCGATGTATTAATACCAGTTACATCACATGATTATCAGGTCTATGGTCGTGTAACGGCATGGAAATTGTATTTTTTAGTATTTCCAATGTAACGTGTTTTGATATATTCAAACGGCTTGAATTTCCTGAAAAAGGATATGATGCTGCAGGCAGAGGTTATGATTTCCTTAGTAACATGGATCACTCGCTGTGAACATGGACGCTGCGCAGCCTATACTGCCATTTGTCCTTCCTTCCTGACTTCTCAGATTCAAGCTTGTGGAAGATTCCAGGGAGGCGTACTGTACAGATGCTTACATCACCGCATCTTCCTCAAATTGGAGGAATTATACATCGAGAGTCAGCGTTCCATGTACAACGTAGACATTATTTATTGGTTATTGCGCCAATATCTGGTAGCTTAACTTTTCGCGTGCTTTTTCTAATTCTTATAATATATAGCATAAACCGGTATTCTATCTTATCTGTCTACGGCTATTTTATGAGCTCATGTTGCATGATATCGCTAGTTTGGATGTTGAACACTCGCCTTCCCGTTTGCATCTCATATATATTGAGCTACATGAGATGCTGCAGTTTGTCGTACCTCTTCCACAGTACTCATTTCAAATTATCCCCATGGTGGTCACTGGTCTTGACTTCACCTCGGCTCGCAGTATGAATTGGGTAGGTTATTAACAGGTGTATACCGACATATTAACTGTTTTTCTACAGTACCGCTTTTTCCTGCGCTGTAAGTCATAAGGTCCTTTTTCGGCTTCATCCGGTCGATGTTCTGACCGTGTGCTGCTGGACCGACCTATTCACTCTCTACGTCGTCCCATATGTCTCGCTGATAGGTCCGATACCAGCATAGAGCGTATGCCACAAGTCCGTTGTCCATCCCTTTGTTTCATATAATCATCTCTTGTAACTGACGTTCTATACCATATAATTAAACATTTTAAGATGTCGAAGCGCTGTAAAGTGTTAGCACAAATAAGTTCGTCAAGCGATGAATTTTTACCGGAAGTGACTCCTAAAAAAATTCGCGAAAAATTCCCAAATTAGGTACTTAGCCCAGTACTCCCCGTATCGAACTCATCAAGTTTACTCCCGCAAGAATCCTATCCTCCGTAAGCGACCCTGAATCTAAAAACGTCGTTATCCTGGATTCACATATTCAGCCACTCACCGGAAATCGTATCAGAAAAGCTTTGCGCGGTATTATGGCCGGTTCCAAATTACGGAATGTACGAATGCGCCTTGAGTTTGTGTTCGGCATGTTGATCGGGAGGTCCATGGTTATACTGAAGATAATCGCCTGGAGGCCATGCAACTAATGATGGAACAGTCCGTTATACGTTCGTACCTGACTTGTTCATTCAGTTTTCACTTAACTTTTTAGGGGTTGAAAAAACTCTGATGGCTCTTTACTTGTTCGAGTTTCACATTCGTGCCAAAGGCTCTTCTATAGTACCTTGTTGCGGCCAATTTTTGCGGCCCACCAGTGTCTTATGCAACTGTCCAGGATGTGAATGCCGCATAAAGATGGCTGAACTTATTGACCTATATCACGCAAGACCCGGTTGCTACAGCACCACATCCACTGGTCTAAACAACATCCTATGTGTCTTATATTTTCAAGCGTTTGTATTTAGTTTTTTTGGTTCAGTTTTCGTTAAAATTACGGGACATTTTAACTCGTAATGATATGACTAGCTGGGCATTGTTCTATGCCTACGATGGTGAGCACTTATCTACTTTGATCGAATGGGTTATTTATTTCGATTTATTGGCCAGTCTGCAAGCCCTTACTGTTACCATATCACTTAGTGACGTCCAAAAACAACAGGACAGTGTCATGTCATTGTCCCATCTCTTAGAAGATAGTCTAGGCATGTCAAAGACCTTATAACCCTTAATGTAAATTTACCCAAATTTGGTCTAAAAGTTGCACGGCAACCTCACCCTTAAGTTGATGACATTAAAAGGCGACATATTCTCGCATTACTTAATCTTTTCCGACTGCCGTATACGCACCATGAATCCTGGGACCTTGAAACAGCACTATCTCCAGGACGGTCAGAGCCACTACAATGTGAGTTAATTATTTTGAACTTGACTCATGCTTGTATATTATTAAAGTTCAGCTATGAGCTTGATAGCATGTATGCTGAAAGAATTGCATGCTTTTCATTATTGGGATCGTGGGATCTTACTCATGTTGGTGGACGTCATCTACTAACAGGTAACATAGATGAAGAAAATACCTACATAACCTTCTACCCTATTCATCAGTTCTTTTCAATGCTAATGTCTGTTTTAAGAATTACGCGAGCGGGAGGGCAGATGTCTCGTCATAAATGATTTGGTGTTGAAAAGCAAAACATTTGATGGCAAGCACATAATTCAAGATGAAAATTTCTCGTTTGACCACCATCTACCCGCATTACCTCGGTGCTACGGCGAGTGCCATCTGCCCTCTCATTCCTTTCGCTCGAGTTAGCTTTTAGAATTCTAGTTTTAACCCATTCATTGCATTGTAACGTTTTTATTTTAACCCGTTCACGCTACCGTGCCTCTCTCTTTTAGCCTGGTTGGCATACATTTTTGTGCGCTCCAATGGAAGATCCCTGATATCTTTCGATGTCGAATAATCATAAATCTATAATTTGAACATTCCGTGCTATAGGGAGGGTATATGGTTTGTGGATTTAAGAACAATACATAATTCTAACTCACCTTTCCCGGATTTTCATCAAGCATAATTGAATCATAATTTTGTCAAACAAATAACCAGCTGCTGACCTCATATCTACCTCTTTTCTCACATCTCTGGGTTTAATTAGCATCTCCAGGTACTGATTGGTGTTCCATTTAAAACTCAAGTAATTTGGTCGTACTTATTATCGAAATTAGTCATTGAATCTTATTCCTACGAAAGTTTCCCTCCAGTGATTGGCTCTCTGACGACTTCGAACTAAACTCGAGTCTCCGAAAGTACGAGTAATTAGATCCGTTTAAAAGAAAACACTCTCTTTTTTTTAAATAATTAACTTATCAGAATTGTATTTTGAATTTAATCGCCAGACTAAGACCAGAGACAGAGACCAGCAGCTGATCTGTAAACACATTATGCCTTTCGGCTTCTAGCCTATACGCGTCGCAATAGCATCAACCTTGCTTTTTTTAAGAATATTCGAACAAAGGAACCTGGAATTGTTTGCTTAGAGACAATTATTGACGATTTCTGCAGAGATTGGTGTAATATTGGTGGAAATTAAATATGTCTGAACCGGCTGCTCCCATGGAGTCCTTTTCAGAAACCACCACAGACTCAGAACCGGACGCTCCGATTATCCTAAACCCCTTGCTGGCCCTCATCACCACCACATTTCAACTCGTTTTTTTTTAATTCGTGGAGATTTTTCCAAATGTTCTTAATGTCTTAGAGCTTCCATGGCTGTTTTAGCTTTGTGCTAATATCAATAGGATTGATTTTTGGATACATCTTAAGTCAGATCTCAGTGTATAGGGTGCACATTTGGAATTTTTAACTCCCCCTTCACAGGGTGTCAATTATTTAATTTTCGGTTTGGATAGATTTTCGCTTAGTTTCTTTTCTATACAGTCTCTGGTTGATCCATATACCCCGATTTTAGATTTGCCAACCCGTTGTACCAGCATTAGAAACTCAAAGTATAATTCCAGTTATTTTCTATATTTCGCATTCGTTCCTAATTGCCTATAAATCTTTCATTTTAATTACCCGAATTTTCCCATTTGTAGCGCATTGCTTACTAGCAGACAGATAAGATAGGTAAGGTTCGTAACTAGTTTAATTCCACCCATCCTAAATATAACGCCCGGGGACATAATCCTTTTACCAGAATTAGTGACTTATTCGACATATGAATTTTTGATCTCTAAATTTTCCTGTAGTCTGTATTTATGTGAAAAAGTCCCAAATTCCACTGGTGAGTATTACATATCTATTTCGTTCCTGTCGTCCTCAATAATTGAGCAGGAAAAGCGCGTATTCCAAATTTCCCTATAAGCATCTAAATTATTTTTTAATTACCTTGCCCGGTGCAAGACTATTCATATTCACCGTGATAAAGTTTTTAGGCTGTAACGGTAATATGTGAATGCACACGACTTAGTGAGTCTAACTGTTCACTATGGGTGTCAACAAAATTCGCTCGGTTTAATTTTTAACGCATTTGAACTAATTTTTCTGACCTTGCCAGACGTGTTTTAGTTATGCCTCATTTTTCGTTTTTAGTCTTATACGTGATTCCCCAATTAGAGGTTTATTTTTGAACTTGTCCTAGGCCAAATTTAGCTGTATAGGATGTTTTAATCTAGATTTTTAACTCCCCTTTTTCAAGGTGTTATCTGTTTTAGTCTATGATTGGATAGATTTGCATGCAGTCTGTTTTATTTCTCAAGATTATATATAATCTCAGATTTTAATTTTACCAACCCGTTATACTGGTATTAGAAACTCAACGTACACTTCCAGATATTTTATATATTTCAAATTCTTCCTTAATTGCCTATAAGTCTCTTTCTTACCACCCGAGTTCTCTCATATAATACTCAGGGACATAATTTATTTTATCATAATTAGCGACTTATCCACCATGATGAACATTTATATGAATTTATAATTTTACTATAATTTCGATTTTAAACACTAGCTGGGACTGTCGTTTCGCATACTATTTGCGAGTTTTTGGTTTTTAAATTATTTATCATGCGAGTACCAGACTTAGTCGGTCTTATTGTTAACTCTGAGTATTGATCAAAAATTTGTCCGAGATCTTATTTCCAGACCATTTAGTGCCTATTTATCGGCTAGTTTAACTTCATTCGTCCCTTCTATTTGTACCGGCTCCCTCATCTGTAAGAGAGCTTATTTTTAATCTTTAATGAATTTTGTACATTAACCTTGCGTAAGACTTAGTGAGCCTTATTGCTTACTCGAGTGAAAAAATCTCTATGTGTAGCCCTATGCCTTAATTTTCCGCAATTTTTCCACGTTTTTCCTTTTTCCACGCAGGCTTTGTATATGTACATTGTAGCCTGATTTGTCTTAATTACCTATTGATACCTATTTTGGTTTATTATTTCAAATCTTGAATGATCGCATCACCGCAATTCTACCTGATGATACTCTCAGCGACTCTGCTCGTATAAAGAAATGGATCATGTATCTCCGATATTTGTATGATTTGGACGACCATCGACTGCGTATAATCGTAAGTGTATTCTCATCTAGTGATTGTATTGACCTCTTATTATTCATAGACGTGCTCAACTGCTTCACGTGTGCTCATCGAGTTATCACGTGACATCGTGGTTTCTGATGCTGCGCAGTTATTTTTCAGCCAATCGAGTGAAGATGTCTTGTTCCAGGCAATTTTGCCTTGGTTGGAGCAGATGGCATTTTGGTCTCTTGATCGCGAGTGGCATATACACCATGCTTATAGCATGCATGCTGATGCTGATGTTGTGGACGCATTGGGGCGGTTGAGCTGTTTGTATGCAGGCAATTCGTTTGAACTTATGGAGCCAGTTGAGCTGGCTGACTTGCAACTTCAAATCACCACCAGCGGGCAGCCCGCTGATCTACCACTTACTGCATTGTCCGTTTATTTGCGATATCGATACGTTTATTTTAACTCCCTATCTGATTTTCTTGTTTGGATCATCCTATTCCATTAACTAATTCATATCTTCAGTCTTCCATTCCGCGTCGAGGTAACTCGTGATGGCATCCAAGTTCATGTGGATTATACCATCGCACCGGACCGTGTTTTTCACCTTGATGGAGGCGAATTTGCACGTTTTGGTTTGCTGACCAGTTTAATAACTGTCCCTCTTCCCGTGAGTGCCCTTTGGCTTCGCCAGTTAACTCGCAACTATTATGGCTTGTCTTGGCGTCTGACTTTTCATCACCAGAATCCCTGTCGATTTGGTGGACGTAACCATATGAACTGTATATGCATTACATGTGCTTATGTATTAAGCTATCTGAATTTGGGCATCAAATATCTGCCCCTTCGATGGTCAATGCAGAGTACAGCTTTTTTTCTTCACTCAATACATAAAGATGGAGCTGTATCTTCTGATTCAGTACAATTTCATGACAAGCATGTGTCAGCTGATGGATGCCATTTCAAGATAGTTGTTTCCGATTCACAATTGCTGACTATATGACTGACAGATTTTGTGCAAGGTTGGCAACCTGTTTCTCATAATTACCCCGTGGATATGGAGTCATTTCCGTTATGGGTGGGAAATGTCATGCAGAATCTAACTGCTTTTTTGCAACAACCCGACTGGCAAGTAAAACTTTCTCTTTGGCGTTTGTCACCTAGTTTGACTTTCGATATTCCAACTGTTGTCCAGTCCTGTATTGTACTTCGTTTCCTGGAAGATTCCGATTTATTAAATGAAGAAGTCTATACAAGGAATTTCCTGATATTCAATTATGTGTGCAATTTTATGTTAGTTTCCTCGGATATCATGAACATCATTCAGCCGAAATACAGGTCATATGTATTTATTATACAAGTTTATGATGGGTCAGTCAGCAATGCCATTTTTTTGTGGTCAAACCATTTGTATTGCCAACAAGTTTAGCTTCCGCCGGTTGTTAAATGAAGTTTACTTCCTACATCAGGTTACTGCCATGGGTGATTAAGTGTTCAATCTATCATTCCCTCGTACTTTGCATGTTTTGAATCGCAGCTATTGCCCCAACTACCAGATGGGACTGATATCGAAATTTTGTATTTTGGATCCAGATCAGGTCTATCGCATACGCCCCCGCTTTGTTAAGACATTTGAGCGTAGTGCACAGATCCTGCCCAAGAGCATGATCGGTGTACCCACTAACGATCTCCGCCCTTCATCCTAACAATCATTACATCCTTCAATTCGCATTTACCCGGAATATGCTATCATTTTGTAGTAGATATAAGGTCGTCCTCTATACGGCTTAATTTTCTATATTGTATTAGAAACAAAAAAACTTTTTGTAGCACTTATTTTCTCTGGCATGTGTATACTTAGCTTATAACTCATTATTTTTCTTGCCGTCCGTTTTCATACCTATTTAGTATTCCGGAAAACAAAAACCAGCAGAGAACTTCAGCGCATATCCTCATTTTACTCGTATATAGCTTCATTTTTCGTTTAACCATTATTGAACTTCTATTGACTTCCATCTGATGACCAGATAGTCATGCATCTATGACTCTTTGAGCATTCATAATTCGCCTCTATGCCCTTGCTAAGATAATTTTCCACACCGATAATTAGCATTATATTATTTAGAGCAGTTTGTGTATCGGAATGTATCAAGTCCCTGTCTGCATGCCAAACTATCTTCCTGTAACAGGTTTTTATTGTCAATTTTGCAGATATTGTACACAAACATTAACTTCAGGTTGACCCATTGCAACAAAACTGTACCTAAATCTGTACTTATGGTGAGTCCGCATAAATCAGGGGTGTCGTTTCTCACTTATTACTGACAAACGCACACCTCCTTTATGATTTAGCAATTTTAATAAAATTATATACTTTTATGAACGTTACAATGATGACCGTTACAATGAATCATATGGTTATGCAACTGATCGCTCGACTAGCAATACTTCAGAAACAGGTCAGGACTTTTCATTTATTGCTACAATATACTATTCCTATACAGCCAGTGTGTAACATGGGACTAGTTTGGGCACAATGACCACATTGCTTCTCACAATTAGCGGCTCAAATTCGGGTTATCGTAGAGCCCATTCGAATCTGTAACATGACCGACCGATTAGAATCTCATTGCTTAGCTTAATTGAATTGCAAGCCTTATCAGCGTTAATCTTAACTCAGTACTTCTAACAATCCGATATTATATATGATTTTTATAACACACCTAGTTTGCAATTAATCGTTTGACACACAAATTCCGGGTTTTTATGTGGTTTGGAAATATATTCATAGAATATCTACAGTATACAAATCTAAGTGAACAGTGGAATGCATGTTTTTCATTCGGCACGTTCTGGTAAATAGATGACCATTCTCCCATGTACGTCAACTTCAATCATATGTAGTCATATATGTTACTGAACTTAGTTAGCATGATTTACATTGGTAAACCAAGTTTCTTATCTATATATACCGACCTGACCCGTTTTCCCATTAAATGCGACACCTGCTCCCCGTTAGTAGTACTGCTCAGATATAAGTATTTATTTTGACAGAACCAAAAGGGTTAGTGAGAGTTGGCTTTGTATTTGTTAGACCGGTCATATCTTATGACTTGTGATGAGAATTTTGTAGAAGTTATTACCTCATCCTCATTTAATGACATGGTTCCAATACGGGTTGTTAAATTGGACAAAAACTAGGGTTAGCGAAGCTAGTGTTAGGTATATGAACAACACCCCTATCATTTGACCTAACCTGTTTCACAGACAATATATTCTGTTTATATATCATACAGTTAATTTTCCCATCTTCTTTATTTTAATATATTGAACTTTATTTTTATGCAAATTTATCTCAGACCAATGTACTTAAACTTTGTTTTGTAAGTTTTTTTAGATCATTTTTTCTTTATACAGTTGTCAACCCGGCCGAATAATTCACATTATTAATCGCCAGCTTTTACTATGCTGACACCTAGTTTTTTCTTAGAAATCATTTGTTACCCCCAAACTTGAATTGCCATAATTTTAGTGTACCAGTTATATCTATTCGATATCACCTCATCCTTTTTTATTGACATGGCTTCGATACGGGTTGTTAAATTGCACAAAAACTAGGGTTAGCGAAGCTAGCCATAGATCTTTGTGGGTTAGGTATATGAACAACACCTCTATCATTCGGCCTACAGTGTTTCAAAATTTCCGTTTTGAATACTTTATTTACACCCCCTTAATTTTTCTATTGCACCTTATCTCTATGTTATAGACAACAAGGAATAAACCGAAATAATTCCAGCATTTTATTCTACTTGTTCTTAATTTACAAACGTTGATAATTTAAGTCCTATCCAGGGTTTAACATAGAGTCTATCACTGAAACATATCCTTATATTGTTCACTATAAAAACTGTAAATGTCCACTAATAATTTTCTCGACTCAGAATCCGAATAGATTAATTTATTTATATCGATTTATTTGCTTAACATAGAGGTCACATTATTGACTATGATTTCTATTGTATCCTTAGCTAGATTGAATCTGTTCAGACAAAAACTACATTCTTCGTTTTTAAGTTTTATCCGGTGATAACACTTCATTTTAAAATGAATTGTGACTTCTATATCGAAGCGTGTAGTACCCAGCAGCTCTTTCACTGAGACGGGCAATTCGTTAAACCAATCCGCATGACAGCCAGGAAATCCTAGGCTCTCTTTACAGGCATAATTCGTGATTCTCTTTTTCATGTATGGAACCCTTAAGCCTTTTTCCGTGCTTTGTTTAAATGAAGTTTTCCCGGATCCCTTTTTCCGTTCGTTGAAGGTTGTACCATCCTGATATATGAAGTATTGTCTTAGTGTCTCATATAGCAACTTCGGAATCTTGTTTCTTAGTATCCTGTTTAGGGTACAAAGCGCCATTTTATTATGTGTCAGGTGGACCGGTAGCCATTATGCCATCCTTAGGAGGTCCCTTTGTGCCACAGCCTTGTTTTTGCAGAGCTTGATGTTTAGGATGATCCTAATCTGGTTGTTTAACACCGTTTGTAATGCCGTGTATTGTGTAATGGTCCATTCCGGGTGAATCCCCAAACCATAAGATAGCAAGCCATTACTGTTTGCAAACGCTACCTTGATTGGTTGTCTTTTCGTGCCCAGATTCTTTAGGTTTTTGATTGCAAATATCAGTGATCTCATTTTAGAGAGAATGTGGTTGATCTGTGGTGTAAATAAAAGCCTGTCATTGAACCTATTGCCTAGGATGCATATGTTGTTCGACACTGTGATGTCTCCTATTACAGTTTTAATAAGTTTTTCACTATTTTTCCTAAATTTACTGTTACCACCTATGATTATTTCAGATTTTAGCTGATTGACTTGAAACCCGCAATTACTCATATAGGTGTTTGTATCAATCAGTACAGTATTCATTCTTGATCTTTTACGGTCAAGAAACAAACTTTTCACCGGCTTTCGCGCCAAAAACTAGTATTTTTCTCTTCCTTGTAACGGTTTCTCCCTTATCACGATTACCATGGATATATTTAATGAGGGGACCAATTATTATTATATTACTGCACTTCAGCATGAAATTACGGTCACTAACCTGCATGTATATTTAAAGTGTGTTTTGCTCACTGATGCCTGTTAATTAGGTCTCGGTTGCACAACAGTCGTTAACGCAAGCACCGGTTAGTGTTTTTATTCTCCTGGGAGGTACGGCCTCCCAGTGAAATCTTGAGCGTGAAATGAGGTAGATCTGGTATCCACTCAAAAAACGAAAAGTAGTAACAAGCAACATAAAGTTGATACAATTTTTTTCATGAATACGGTACAGAACAAGAATTGCAAGGTTTTTCTAAATTAAGAAAATCAATTTAGGGCTGAGAAAATG
>SCLF01722623.1:0-13888 GCA_004367975.1 Mesochordaeus erythrocephalus | reverse complement strand
AAATTATGGACGAGTTTAACTGCAGATTTGAAGAGTTGCAGTTGAATATTGATTAGTTTTTTTACCATGCACACTAACTTCAAATTCCTAATAAAATTTTTTTGAAAAAGTACGTTATTTACATGTCCGTTATTTACCCATTTCACTGTATGTCATTAGACATTAGCGATGAATGAAGCTTGAGAATGACGCACTAACGACGAGCACGAGGAATACATACAACAACACGGTATTATTATGGTTAATTAACACGACGAATACAAGCAACAGGACGGTATTATTATGTTTAGTTAACACGACGAATACAAACAACAGGACGGTATTATTATGTTTAGTTAACACGACGAATACAAACAACACGGCATTACTTAATTATTATTATTTATTGAATTATTTCTGTTTTTATATAATTATTTATTTCCATTAACATATTCTTAACTTATAATCTCTAACATGTATATATATGTATGTATATATACCGGGAGTCAAGTGTCACTGTATTATTATCATCCCTCCCAATATATAGATATAGTGGCTAGTAACACAATGTGTGTATTAACTTTGGAGATTGTCATCTGGAAACGGCACTCTAGGGGCTAATAAAGTTTTCTCTGTAGTAAGTTAATAAGTTAATCTTTGTTCATGCAAAATTTCGAAACAATACTAACCATACATTGTGAGGTATTGGTCAAAGAAAATACCGCTTTTATTGAATGTTTGAGACGAGAGACGGTAGGGTGATGATTAATCAGTTACAACACTTCGCCATGTTAACTATATCTATTAATAATATATTGATAAATATATATTACTATTTGGGTAACCAGATGGAAACTCTGAAAAAGCGGGATATATTTTCTAAGTTGGGGAAAAAGTTAAACACCAACTTTGTAAAAATTTCCCGCAATAACTAACAAAACGTCTCAAGTATCGGAAGATAGAGCTATAGAGAAAAAATTATTAGTCCTAAAGTGCCGTTTATAGATGACAATCTACAAAGTTAATACACGCATTGAACGAATGAAGCCTTCGCATTCCAACGTTATCCCAATGGAGACAATAAATACAATTTCGGCGTATTTTACTATTTTTAGTAATTATAACTTAATTTTTTTATTGCACTGGGTAGACAGCTAAAATTTAATGGTGAATGTTTTTTGTTAAGTCGGAAACCTAACTTACAGCTGAGAAAATGGCATTTAAAATTAGTATTATCGATGGATATATCAACCAATGACATTGCATTCTTCCTTAATACGCGACTATACTAGGAGACTAATCTCCAAGCTAAATTCATCAGTTGAAAGAATAACCCCTTAGCTAACTAACGCTGAAAATTTGATGAAAAATGTTGATTAGTTTTCGAGTTAGATGGAAGCGAATAGCGGACTGTTTAGACATGCCTCCAGAGAAGCAATTTCTTTCAACGATCACTTCGGTATTTCATTTACTAGCGCTTATTATTTTTTTAATGTCTAGAACTATGAACGGATATATTTTAGAAGGCTGTAACTTTGGTTGCGCAAATTCTGTATTCTAACTTTTTGCATTAAAGGCTCTGGCAAACATCTTGGTTGGTCTTCAACATGGTATTACTACATTTGATTCATCTGTTGCCGGTTTAGGTGGTTGTCCATACGCACCAGGCGCCTCTGGAAATGTTGCTACTGAAGATGTAGTTTATATGATGGATGGCCTTGGCATCGAAACTGGTATTTCGTTGGACGAATTAGTCCGCGTTGGTCAATTTATTTCAGATGCGTTAGGACTATTTCAAAAAATTTAGCGGATCAATTCAAATACTGTCGGGTAATTCTCAATATTTTTGAATAATTTTAAAGAACGTCCAAATGGGGCTAAAGTTGGAAATGCAGTATCTGCCGCCGGCAATAAAACTTAAGAAGAAATATTGCTCTGTTATATCCCGGTTAACTGTTTTGGAACTTTTCTATTGTCGAAAAGGCAGAATATAATATTAATGTTACTCGAGTTTAGATGTTGGAAATCGTCTTTCTACTTTGTACAATACTTCTCGCAATTATTGTCACATTTCCAGAGAAGAATTTTGTTCGTGTTTGTGTTCTTTCCTGGCCTACCTTACTCCAGACTCTAGCAAAAACTAAAAGCTTAAAAAAAACATTGCAAACTACATTCCAATGTGAAGATGAATGTTGTGTAAGTATATTTGTTGGTGAGGACGAATATCATTTATTTCCCGAGCCCCATCAATATTTCTGATACGCGTAGTCATTAGAAGTTTATGCAAATTGACAACTTTCTAGCTGTATTTGATCGAAACTCAATTGGAATTTGTTGCCACGAAACAATTATACTGATTGAAATCTATCCAATTTCTTCTAAAGATCAAAGATTATTGACCTAGATTATTGTTTCCCCTTGTCTAAGCTCTAATATTAATTAGTATTACTAAACAGATGTCTTGTCTGCATCAATACCCTAGAATTCTTTTGCGTGATATATGGTAGAAAATTTGTTTCTTTCATGATAGAAAAAGTAGATCAATTTTGTTGTTGCTATAACTTCCATACATGCAACCGATAGGTTAACAAGAATTAGTGAGTCTAATATAGTTTTTGCTTGCAGTTTAGAATCTGTTCTCAGACTATTATAAGTTATACGCGTCGTACAGTTAACCCCCTCTGAAGACAAAACGTGAAATAATCTGTTTTTTTTTACATGAAGTTTAACTCATGGCGCATATCAGCTTGCTTGGCTCCCGGTTGCTCCCCCGTACAGGCTATGGATAATATTTTAGGCTGAGACCTAGTTATTTTGAAAGTTATGTTTGCAGTATTCAATTTGTTAAAACTTCAGGGAACATATAGTCTATTTCAGGAGAAACATAAAAATAAGATCACTGTCAATATTTTAGAGACCACATTACTTCGATGTATATTCAATCAAAATTATTCCGTACGAGCTAGGACACTTATTTTCTGCTACAAGACTGTCTCAAGGCTAAGTAAAAGTATAACCATAATTTAAATCTAAGACTATTGCAGTTGAATTTAGAAAACCGTTTGGATTTTCTACAACACAAATCCACATTGCATCGGTGTATGTTAAATAAAACATGTTATATACGAGCTAAGACAGTTAGTTTTTTACTAGTGTACTATTACAAAGGCTAAGTATAATTTTAGTTGAAATCATTGCCCACAACAGATAATTGCATTTAAAGCTAGCAAACCGTCTGCAGCATTAGTTATATAGTTATATAGTTTGACTTCTGAACAGTAAGAACAAATTGGTAATTAACTGACCGCTTACTATTTTATTTGCGGTCCGAAAATTTTCGAGTCCAATTATTAGTGAACATACTTTGGGATCTTGGCATGTTTTCTAAATCATAGTAAATATAAAAGTGAAAAATTCGTGATTTTGCCACTTTTTGAAAAGTTGCACTTTAAAAATTCCATTTTTGCGCGGTAACTAGTTCACATGTTAATAATTCGGGATCGGTCACGAGAGAACGATTGAAGCTGTAGTCATGACTCGTCGACTAAGCCCACTTTGGAGCTAATCGGCAATACAACGGGTTAGGTTCCACTTGAGAAGAAATGTAGCTGACATCCGTGCGCGTTGCATACGACTAATTCCGGGGGAAGTAGACACTTTAAAAATGTGAAATTGTATGGCAATTTAATATTTCACAATATTTTAAGATGTCCGATTTCCCGTCCCATTCGACGCGCACGGATGTCCTCCACATTTTTTCTCAAGTGATCGACCCCGAATTCCTAATTCGTTATGTGGTTATAGCCACTAGAAGCGAAAAATGTGAATTCGGGAAGTATGCCCGATTGGCTCGAAGGTGGGCCTATTCGACGCGTCATGACTCCAGCATCAATTCCTCTCAATGGTCGACTCCGAATTCTTAACACGTCACCTAGTTATAGCCCAAAAATGGGATTTCTAAAGTGCAAATTTTCAAAAAGTGACAAAATCACGAATTTTTCACTTCGATTTTGTAATGATTTAGAAAACAGGCCAGGATCCCAAAGTATGTGGACTCGAAACAACTGCGTAACAACTAAAGTTCAGTATAGGTCAAAGTCAATTTTGTGGTCCATTTTCGAGGCCCATAGCTTTAAATTGCTTTTTAAAATGCTTTTATTGGATGCACAGAGGTCTACATAATCTAGTACAATTTAGTTCGGTGATCTGCCATGCTCCCAGGAGTTAAAATTAACTTTTGTTTAAGCTCTTTTTCATGTTCTGTTTTTAAAGGGGTTAACTGTATGACGCCGTATAATTTTGCATATTCTCAAAACAGATTCGGAACCGCAAGAAAAAACTCTATTAGACTCACTAAGTATCTTTTAGCTATCTGTTGCTGAGAGAACACATAGGGGGGGGGGTAGTTTTGACAGGGGTGTGACGATTAACTACGTGATTCCAATAGTTATGCTTCGAATAGTTTAATTTAATGCGGCAATATTAATTTGAAATTGGTCCCCATACAACCAATGTCACATAATAATTGATGCCTTCGATTATATTACGGAAGATGACCTGAAACCCGCCCCAAAATTGAAACCTTTCTACGTCAAAAAATGAAAGCAAAAATAAAAGGCGGAAGCCATTTCTCTAATACAAATTGAATAGTTCTAGGTTGTTGTTTAATATCTTACGGCTATCCGAAGTTGCCCCCCCTCTCAGGTATCTTTTTTTGCTTGCCTGATAGAGTTTGTTCTTCCGGTTTTGAATCTATTTTCAGAATGTCCAAATTTATAGGTTTTCGTACAGTTAACCCCCTCTAAATACAACCAGGTCAAAGAGACCTTTTTTTGCTATAAGTGGGTCACGTGTTCGGAATTCGGAGTCGATCACTGAGAAGAAATAACCCATAACGTGAAAATGTTGTGAAATTTTAAATTACCATAACTTGAGAAGCACTTATGGTAATGTAAAACTTTGATCGTGAAGTCAAATTCTATAACATATCAAATTTTAAGGGTATTTCATACACTTTCCCATAGACCCGTTAAGGCAAAAAATGTGATTTCGTGAAGTATGTCAGTTTGGCTCGAAAGTGGGCTTGCGATACTTTTGTTAGATGCTTAGGGGCCTAATTAATGTAGCACGATTTAGTTTGGTGAGCTGCCATGCCTCCACAAGTTAAAATTAACTTTCTAAAAAAAGAACTTTGACCTGGTTGTCTTTAGAGGGTATTAACTGTACGATAACGTATACATTTGGACATTCTGAAAACAGATTCGGAACCGCAAGAACAAACTATCAGACAAGCGAAAAAAAGATATACTTTTGTGTGTAACCTGAGAGGGGGGGCAACTTCGGATAGCCGTGTATCTCAAGGTTTATACCCATAAGACAATTAGAAAGTCCCTTGTGTGCACGCCCTTTTCCTCTAAAGCGTAACTGATAACACAGAACTCACTTTTTTTTATTCAGTGTAGGCCTTATAACTGAACGAAAAACAACTTGATTTTTAGAGCATGCCAAGCCAGGAGAAAATTAGTCTCTTCAAGCAACAAATGATGCAAAAACTAGAAAAGGAAAAGCATAAAAAAAACGAAATTTCTCTTTCTATGCCTGTTGATGAACTTGATTAACTGTTCTTAAGTCTGTCTAACCCGATACTGTACCTAGTTTATGAACGTTAATTTTGATCTATGGCGGAACTCCCCGTGTTCGCACTTCTGAAATAACTATAATATGAAATAATAGTTTCTATAAAATGGCCTATACAGGAATCTGAGTATATCATGGGATTTCGTCTTTTTATCGTATCATTTTCACGTATTTGAATTATTCAATTTTTCACGCAGTTATATTTAAAGTGATGTAAAATATAAGTTCCGTAAATTTAACCTGATATACATCGTATTTTAGTATGAAGCGGAGTCGTGATGAACGTGATGCACCGGGTAGCTCCGACCCACGCGGATGGCGTGTATTGCATCAATCCCTAGTTATTTTCCAGCTCAATATGAGAGTCAAGTCACTCATGGCGTTTGTAGATTTACGAATAAAACCTATGAATCAAAACCTGAAGGAATGTCTGATATTTTCGTTTCATTTTCTATATTATGACTGGAGGAAAAGTTCCCCTTTAATTCTGATTGGCAGTCCTTATGTTACGATAACAAAAAATTGTGATTTGTCATTTAAGGGAATTGATATCTTTATGAAACTTGTAATAAAAAAAGTAAATTTTGCATATTTATCTTGATAATAAAAATTATGCCCTGGCTATTTTTTAAATTTCCGGTAATTCTTAGCTATTTTATCAGGTCTACCTTGAAGGCTAGAAAATGCGGTTAGGCAAATTTTGTGAGAGAAAAAAGTCCTCCATCAAATCGCAGGACTTTTTGTTTATGTGAGCAGAATTGTTTTCTGGTTTAAAATATTCAAACACTTTCTCAAAAGCCCCAGCTCTTAATTTGAATTTAACCGGCAATTACAGCCCGAATATTAGGGAGAATAGCCAAAATGTTCGTAGGAGTTACACAATATGTTGCTGAGAAGAGAAGAAAACATAAAATGTAATTCTCCAACCAATTAAATTACAATACACTTGAGGGTGTGATGGAGGAACTCTAATAAAGAATGACGGAGGCCGATGAGAAGCTAGAGACTAGATCAGTTTTATAGTTTGGATTTAGTATGAAAATCAAGTTGGTCACGAAGACACTTTAGAAGACCGCGTTTTGTTTGCAATTAACTAACAAACACTAGAAATACTGGTACTCCAACGTACTACCGGGACGGAACGAGACGGCCAGCAACGTTACCATTACGCCTTCTTTTCCGTACGCCTCAAAAACTTATCAAAATGTTTACCATTATATATCTAAGGGTCCCGTTTTCCATGAATTTAACTGGAAGATTAGTCCTTTAGAAGTTGTCCATTAAGGGACAATGTAATTTCATTAGTTGATAGCTTTGCTAGTTCTCAAAAAACTAAACTAGCTTTTTGATATGTCAAAAATCATATTTTTTCTCTCGCTCTCAACATAACGACGATCTACCATCTCTCCCGAAAACGCATGAATATGTTTTAATCAAATACAATTCTGCTATTAGAAAGCCAATGGTTCAGTCCTCACAACTCTCTCAACTCTAGTGACGTATTGACATCTCTCCATTAGAAAGCTAAGGGTTCACTCTTCCCCTCTCGTCTGCATGTCAATTGGAGTCACTATTTCAAATATGTATTAAAAGAGTCAACCCTTAGCTTCCTAATGGTAAAAACTTAATCAAATAATATTCCTGCGTTATCGGAATTCTGGATCAGGATTCAAAACTAAATGGAGTAGTCGTAAATGCAAAAAAGAAAACAAAAAGTCGAAAACAATAAAAATTATGAAGTAATACTGGGAAGAAGAGTTCTTGAAAATTAGTCCAGTATTAAAACATGAATTCGTGAATAATTTCCGGCACTGTCGAATATGAACCGGTAATAATCAGTGAACACATTGACACTGCTCATTTCCATCTTTTGTGAACCATGTATATCCAGCTGCTGCCTGTTATCCGATCGTGGAATTAAGGTCGTAACAGCAATTCTCTTCTTGAAGATATTTCTAAAGCCACCCCGCTAATTTTATTGTAATGGATCAAAGAACCTTTTCTCGTTCTGAATTATTTTCTCTGTTTTGGCTTGCAAGCGGTTGCATATATACTTATCTGCTGCGGTTTTGTAGAATAATGTTTGCTGTTGGGTATTCCATTGCTATTCTTGAACAGCAGCCACTAAATCCCCAATAATCCAGTGAGTCAGTCCATCGTTTCTACAGGAAGTGAAATTTTCGTATTACCAAAGTTTTGCTGCTCTGCATGTTTTTGTGCTACTATGCGTCACTGTTCCCAGCGTCTCGAGCTTACAAGCACAATTACAAACTCATCACTTAGTCACAAGTCTACTATTGCTTCATCACTTGTTCCAATTGGAATGGGTTTTTTTCATATAAAACCCGAGGCAGTAACCTCTTGTTTCTAGTTCTGCAAATTAAACTGACCATTCCTCTGCAATAAACGAGCTTCGGGGCTAGCTATTAATGGCCATACTTTTAACAGTGTAATTTTGTATTCAAATGTATCCCCGATTTACTTACCTTGTTTTCGTATGTTCAATGTTCTTCTCGTGTGGTTTAGAAATTTTCCCAATGGGACGTTCTTGTTAGCCGGATGCGAATAAAGAGTCCTGACTAAATAAACGTTCATTACCCCCACGATCTCCCGAGATCACTTACTCATCGGCCTCTAGGTGAGGCATCTTTAGCCGTATTAGAACATAGAGCGAAGTTTCGTCGATTAGAATATGCATCATCACAACCTTTAATTATTGTTCGATAAATTTCACTTGTAAATTAGTTACGGTAATATTGACCAAAATTCCGGTTTATACGTATATCTGCTGTGAATCCCGTGTAAAACAAAATAGTAATAGAAAAAATGACAGACAAATTGAAGGGTATCCGTCTTAATGCACGCCAATTAAAGATTTACAGGAATGCGGTTACATAGTGCTGTTCATGGTCTTAATTACTGTACTCATCTTATAGTCACATAGAATCCGCTATTAGTGTACGTGTAAATGATCACAAATGCAAATTCACTTATGTCGACCCCTCATCAAAGCTAGCCAAGGAAGACTCAATCAAATCTCATGACCACATTGCTGCTTGTTATGATCAAGCTTAAGGGGTCAATTTATCCGAACAATTAAGGACACGTTGTACTTCACTATCGACATGACGAAAACCAATTGTTGCGTTACCCGCAGCTGGATTCCAAATAATAAAGAATCAACAGTAAATAATTCGGCACCGTCCAATGGTTTTTGAACCCACAACCTTACGCTGTGCGCCACGTTAATTTAAATAATTAAACCACACGGCAGGATTCGATCCCGTGCGAATTAATGACTTGCTATGGACGCCTAGCGAATTCAGCTCATGTAACTTCATCATTTCCAATGAATGATATTACTTTCAAGTTTGACTACAGTTCCTCAATTTGCGTATGATTCACTTCATTATAACGTGAAACAAATATTAATTGGCGGCAATGAAGAACGGGTATTACCGGGTTATGCTATTTTGCAGCCAGGTAGCTAACCACGGCTTTCTAGAAATCGGTATTTGTGATATTAATTATGGAAGCTTAGGTAATAATTCTTTATAGTATGGTTTTATGATGATTCTATGTACCTGTAATCTATAAAGGTTTTATAATTATTAATTTCCAAATATGTCATTTGTACTGTTACATCCCTGTCTAGACTGGCCCTCCCCCCTATTCCAGGCGAGAACTGATCGGTCAACGAGTTTTTTATTGATGTTTTGGAACAAACATTAATTTTAACTCATGGGGCACAGCAGCTAACCGAACTGACCTGGGCATCCAATAAAAGTATCGAAAACAAACTGCGATTATTTCCTTTAAAGCTATGGACCTCGTAATCACATTATCAAAATGGACACATTTAGTCCCGTATTTTAGTTTTTACGCTGTTGTTTCGAGTCGAATTTTTAGTGAACATACTTTGGGATCGTGGCATGTTTTCTAAATCATAACAAAATAGAAGAGCGAAAAAGCCCTGATTTTGTCACTTTTTGAAAATTTGAAATTCCATTTTGGGCTATAACTGGGTCACGTGTTAAGAATTCGGGGTCGGTCCTTTGAGAATAATTGAAGCTAGGGTGATGACGCGTAGAATAAGCCCACCGTCGAGCCAATCGGACATAATTCCCGAAATTAACTACATAACGGGTCTATGAGAATATCTATCAAATACCCTTAAAATTTGAGATGTCATAGGGTGCGTACAATTGTTTCTTCTCAAGTTATGGTAATTTAAAAATAAGTAAAATATTGCTTCTCGAGAAGAAAAAATTGTACGAGCCGAAAGTATGTTCACTAAAAATTCGAGTCGAAACAACTGCGTAAACACTAAAATACAGGGCTAAATGTGTCCATTTCGACAATGTAATTTTCGAGGTCCATAGCTTTAAAACAAATTTTCGAGACTTTTAGTAAATGCCCAGGTGTCTAGTTAATGTAGCACTATTTAGTTCGGTGAACTTCCATGCCCCCGTGGGTTAAAATTAATGTTTTTTCAAAAAAACAGATTGTTTCACGTTCTGTCTTAAGGGGGGGTTAACTGTAGATCGCCGTGCAATCTTGGACATTCTGATAACATATTCGAAACCGCAAGAAAAAACTCTATCAGATTCACTAAGCTTTGTTGACCGATCAGTTGTCGGCTGGCATAAGGGGAGGAGCCAGTCTAGACAGGGGTGTATTTTCTGGGTTAAGAACAATTTTACATCATGACCAAATAATTTATTTACTTTCTGGCATATTGACACCCTAATAAAGCCCTTTCCATTTCTGATCCTGACAAGAATAATGGAGAACTATCAATTGAATTTCCTGATGAAATTCGTGTGCTTATTAAATCGCTAGATCCTCCGGTTTTATCCGTTACCGTCGAATACACGCTGGAAAAGCCAAGAGGCGGCTTACAATTTATTTCTGGTCCCACAGTTAGGGTGAAATTATGTTAACAAGTCGCAAATAGACAATTAATACAGATAATTACCAAATAATTTAGACGGACAAATGTACAGAGAATTAGAACTAAGAAATGATTTCTGAATATCGATTTAGGTAAAATATGGTTGAAGAGATATTAAAATGGTTTTTACCTTATAATTTTAACTCTTGTGCATCCTTTGCGCCTATTTCCACTCATTGTCCAGTTTTTCGCGTGTTACTCAAAACAAACCAGAGCTAGGTAATAATTCCCCCAGGACCCCCTCGAATTCTACGCCGCATCTTTTACGACAATTTCTAGACCGGAAAAACCACCGGAAGTGCTACCCAAAAACCGGAAATTAATGTTTTGGAGTTGGGAGTCGCATAGAATTTTTGCGTTGCATTATTTTTAGTCAACAAATGCCTTCAAAAAATCTAACTTGTCCAATCCAAGGTGGGGTACCTAGCAAATCACTATTTGACTCCAAAACTTGGTGGATAGTTCATTTGGTACCCATAAAAGGAAAATTTGTGATATGTTTCAAACATTTCCGTAGAATAGCGATATCGTGTTAAAGTATGTTATAAACTACTATGTATTAAGTGTGTTTTATTTTTAGCAATAGGTTCTTAAATAGTTCACTAAATCACGGTTTCCTCAGTGATAATAATTGTTTTTATAATAGTATAGCACTCATTAGAAACAAACATTGAGTTTATAGAACATAAGTTGGTATCTGCACATTCTCCATATCTTGTTCGGCATGGAGGATTTCTTCAACTACGTCCAATTCATAGTATCCATCTGGAAGCTCTTCCTGATCCGCTTCGTCATCACTGCAATCCATTAGGTCCTCAAAATTATACGCAATAGGTTGCCTTTCTTCGAAATCTTCATTTATATTATATTTTTCATTCATATTATATCTCTATTTTTGCGACGGGTTTTTTTAGTTAATATTAATCAAATTTGAGTTTATAATCAAATTTATAATATTCGAAATCTAAGGATTCAGTCATTCAATATATATGCATATTAAATTAGGAGACTTTGGTGACTAATGAAAATTGTTGTAAAATTGATCTAAATGGGAAGTGGGTAGTACCAAAGGCTACTTCGTATCTTCTTTTAAGCGTCAGATAAATACACCAGGGCCACCTTAACGAACCAAGGCCACCTTAACGCACCACTTTTTTCTGCTCCCAACTTGCTCACCTTAACGCACCACAGTTTTTTTTTTTGCTAACATGCCTATTTTATTTCACGATACAAATAGTTAATTTCCGGGTTTGAGTTGACAATTCCGATGGTACATCCGGTCTACAAATTGTTGCAAAAAATCCACGTCCAGTTTAGGGGTGGGGTCAATCAAACATTTAACTTCTAAGGCATTAAAAATGCTAAAAACAGGGTCGCGGGACGGGTAGGGTCGATTAGTTGCCTGAGAGATATTTCCCTTTGAAAAGCACTAATTTTTTAGTTTTCGCCCTTTGTGGTGACCATAACACGTTACTATCCCACTTGGAACCTAGCATGTTTCCGCTTATTTTCCTATGGAAAACGATTAATCCAAATCCTTAATCTCAGATAGTTTTCCTTATTTCTCTTCCAATTGGATTTTGTTTTGAAGGCGTGGTATTGGTCTTGAAGTTATGGTGGGTTATAATGAGATCGACCATTAGAACAATATTAAATTACACTGACATTGCTGCTGCTTAGCATAATTACACCCGCTTAATGCTCATTGTTATACAATAGGGGAATCACGTCTTTGGTTTCCTTGCGTTGATACAAATACCGAACTCTGCACATGGACTCTCGAATTTACAGTTGATGCCCGTTTAACCGCCGTGTCATGCGGCGAATTAGCAGATACTATTCTCAGTACGGATAAAAAGACGAAAACATTCAATTATAAGTTATCGATTCCAACTTCGGCGCCCAATATTGGATTAGGTAAGTCATTAGTTATGTAGAGTTAATCTACTGAAAAATCACTCAATTATTTGACGGAAAAGTTTAGACTGGGTTGTCACTCAAGTCTATTTGCCTAAACGTCGATGATACATTTTTTTCGGTTCTTACCTGTATTGCTAAAATGCCATCACCAAATCAACTTCTAAAACTTTTCCCTTTCTTGCCTTAAACACGCCTATCAAAAGCCAACCCCCCCCCCCATAAGTTTCACCCTAGAGGTTAACGATACTTAGCTAGTCTGATAGAGTTTTTTCTTGCGGTTCCGAATCTGTTTTCAGAATGTCCAATATTATATTCGTTCGTAGAGTTAACCCCTCTAAAGACAAAACGTGAGTCGAATATAGTTGATTTTGGCCGTCCTGAAATATAGTTTTAGTGCAGTCGTTTCGAGTCGAATTTTTCGTAAACATAATCTGCGATCTTGGCATGTTTTCGAAATCATAATAAAATCTAAAAGGGAAACATTCGTGATTTTGTCACTTTTTGAACATTTGTACCTTTTTCGGTCCATTTTTGGTCTATAACGTGTCACGTGTTAAGAATTATGGGTCGGTCCTCTGAGAAGAATTGAAGCTTGAGTTATATCCCACTTTCGAGCCAATCCGACATACTTCACGAATTGACAGTTTTGGCTTCTTTCGCTCACTCCACAATAGGGGTTTGTGAGAAAAAATTAAAATTTGATATGTTATAAAGTTGGGCTTTACGATCAAAGTTTTACATTACCAAAAGTGCGTACAATTGGTTCTTCTCACGTTCTGTGCGAAGGAGTATAATTTTGGACATTATGAAACCAGATTCGGAACCGCAAGAAAAAACTCTATCAGGCTAGCTAGGTCTGGTTAACTTCTGGGGTGAATCTTTTAGGTGGGGGGAGGTCACCTCCGGACACATGTGTACTAGATATCCTCTCGTGTCATTTGTGGCTCCTGCTTAAAAATAGTCAATTTCCGGGTTTTAGCTGACACTTAGGTGGTACTTACTTTCTTAAAATTGTTACTTATGTACACATCCACCCTAGTGTACTATTTGTATATCCGGGTTATAAACGCCGTAACTTTAACATATAAGTCCGGATCGGTTGAATATGAATATTCGATGCAGTTACACCCCTAGTTTCAAGAATATCATTAATTGGACATATTAATTCTAGAAGCGGGCCTAATATAAATACTATTCTATCTTAAAAATCTCACAAAGCCTGCCCTAACAAGCCTATTTTGTTTGTCTGCTTAACTATCGCCCGGCCGAGTATCCAACCATTTGTTCAAATACTTCCGGTTTGACTTCCATTCAAAATTGTATCATAACTCCCAGACACATTTTTGGTTACTTATGACCAGGGACCCTGTTTTTAGCGTTTTTAAGGCCTTAGGCGTG
>SCLF01722512.1:0-13891 GCA_004367975.1 Mesochordaeus erythrocephalus | reverse complement strand
TCGACTGCAGGGTACTTTCGTACGTGACGGCTATATGAATAGTCCGTACCTTAGTCGTATTATTATGATTTTGGAGGATGGAATGATCGGTGAGTCTCTCGCAAAATTTTGGTAATTGTATTTAACTATCAATAATCGGGAAATATTTATTTCTCGTTCTGTCCTTAAGATTCCGAGGAAGAAAGTTTTTAAGCTCCAATTTTCAAATTATAAAAACCAACACTTAACCTCGTAATGCTTAATGACAATTTAACTATCCGTTTTCAGCAATTGAGAGACTACTTATGGCTCTCAGAAATTATGAAGAGCTCATCGATATTGATGGCGTTTCACAGGAGCCCTGTTGTCTTGCCTCAATACGAGATTGCACCATCACTTGTCAGTGTGATCACTGTGCTTGTCAAGACATATTAATATTGCTCATCAATCATTACAATGTTAGGCCAGGTTGCCACACTCTCCTAGCCAAAAGTAAATATCTGCCTATAATGTCGAATTTTAACCCGTATTTCTAGTACATTTTAACCAGATGTGGGATTTGCTCTCCAGATTTATCGAAAAAGGGCTTGATAATATTAGAGTTCTATTCACCTTGTTTGAAGGAGAGTCTTTAACGTCCGTGGTTGAATGGTTTGTACAAACGGCATTAATTAATGCTGTACAAAGACATCCTATTACCCCCATGCGACCCGATGCCGATGGGTTTATGACTGATATCCGAACCTTACATGAGTTGTTGGTGAATGTACTAGGTGTGTTCAGTATTTTATTTTGACCCTCCATGTTTACAAAACATTGTTTTTTAGGACCTAGTTTCGGCTATTTGTACGAACAAACCGGGTGTCACATCCGTGTACACCAATTGGGAACTGGTATGGAGAGCTTCACCATTAACAAGCTCAGAAGTTATCACGTACGTTTTTTTGCTCCATTTTAAAATGTTTATAATGTTTCCTATCCAGATATCGTACGAATGCGACGTCCACTACAGTAACCAAGAAGAGATCGTAAACAGACTGTATTCATGGAATTTGCTAGAGGATGGGGGCCGCAAAATTTTAAAAGGTTAATTTAAATTAACTAGTAATTTTTGACATTTGCGTATTTTTTTTATTTTAAGGCAAAATATTCTGTTGACCTGTTTTATAAAAACTAGTTCAACACCGCCCTAACTCATGAAAACAGGAAATGGAGACCGAAGCAGTAACCCCAGCTATCGTTCACTCTTTAGAACATGTTTGAGAAAACAAAATTATATTCGCTTGTAAGATTTTTTCCATCTTGCCCAGCTTGTAAAATCCTTTTAGTAAAACCGTATCAGTAAATAAGAACTAATTCTTTCTATAGAGCTCGGAGAAAAAAAGGGGCGCTGCGTGGTTTTGAACAGTGGTGTGGTGCCGAGATTCGGTTCATTTCGTGGCGACTCCACGAAGGAAATTGTTGCTCCATACCGTGGCTATCTCCCTTCCATGCCTCACTGTAAAGGAGAGTGTTTTAACAACGTACACTCATACATTACCAAATGAATGCAGATGTGTGCGCTGATGTCCACATCTCCCCCTCATCCATCCGTCGCCGCAATCTCATCACCAACCCACATCCCTATCATAAACGTAACAGAAAGTTCATCTCAAAAACAATTCACCCTGTAAGCAGTCTGAATACATTTTCAACTCATGTCATAAAACAAAGTTTTTAGTTTAGACCGTATTACTCCATATTAGTGGAAAATGTTTCTGTTAGGCCCGTTGTTTGTCCACTTTCTGAGTGCATTGTTCACATCTATTACTAGTTTGGACCGTATTACTCTATATTAGAGGAAAATGTTTCTGGTAGGCCTGTTGTTTGTCCTCTTACTGAGTCTATTGTTCATATTTATTACACCCGTAGATCTCAAAGAGAAAGAATTATTGGTGAAAACATTTTTTCTCGTGCTGAATAAATGGCAGAGGTTTTTCGTTATACTTATGTATTAAGCTCAAGTTCCAGCCTATATATAAATATTTACCAGCTCAATGTTAATTTAGAGTTTTTTAGAATTAGTAGAAACTATTTTCGGTAGGCCTGTTGTTTATCCTTTATTCTGGGAAATGAAAACGTTGGTAGGAGCTAGTTATAAAAAGTTGAAAAGAACTATTTCTTGTGGGCCTGTTATGTATCCTCGAGTTGGTTGTAAAAAGTTGGCAGGACATATTTCTGGTAGGCAGGTTGTCTATCCTCGGACTGGTTATAAAAAGTTTGCAACGTTTTCTGTTTGACCTGTTGTATATCCTCGGACTGGTTATAAAAAGTTGTTAGGAGATACTTCTGGCAGGTTTATTGTATATCCTCAGACTGGTTAAAAAAGTCGGTAGGCACTATCTCTGGTAGGCCCGTTGTGTATCCTCGTTCTGAATGTACATCCGTTGGCGTACACACTTAGAGACGGTACTGTTACTTATTTGTCTTTTTGGATCGGCTTTTTAGAAATGGACTATAGTATTTGCTTTTTCCTTGTGGACTAACATGAATTGGCAAGCTCCAAAATTGGTACGAATAAACCCGGATTTCATGTCCCCTATTTTTACTTATTAATAAACTATTATTCCCCTGTCACGTCTCGTATATCGGAACATAGAATAAAACTCAAAAACTTCCTTAAAGACATAGTTCCTGATGGTGGATAACATGGCCGTTCTAAGTATAATTTTTGATAACAGGTTTGATGTTGCGGCTTTTTTTGTCGATAATTTGTCAGGCGGATTGTACGACCTCCCTTACTTGTATCCAGATAATGTGCTAAAATTAATATATATTTCTGAGATGACTATATGTTATCATATTGGTACATTTTTGTGAATCTGATTACATATGCCAAAGACAAATGGTACCCCAACGTTTTGGAATAATGACGAAGTGAAGGCGGGTCTTGCGTAGTTGATATATGAATCTCTATATTATCTCTTTGCATCTTTCTCTCTCGCGAACAAGTTACCAGGTAATGTTTCTCAGTAGAACGAGAAAAGTAACCGAAGGGTATTTTTATATTATCAGCGGACTGACGGCCCGTAATTTTTGTGACGGTGAAAATATAATAACCATAACAGACGGTTCTCTCCTGTTATGTGTTTTTTTTCTTTTCTCTAGAGATCCAAACCGTCGGCCATCTTTGTTTTACATTAAATGACGCGCACTTTATTTTCATTTTTATGTCGTTAACGCTCCGAATTCGGGATGATCACTGTCCCGGTAATATGATCCTAACCCGATTTTAAATTGAATCTTTTTTCCCTGGATCACTTGCTCGCCAGAGATTATCCATACTGTCAGAGAATCGCCACTTTTTTAACACCTAACTGTATCTTGGTCACCTAGTGCTGTCCGTGCCCGATGTACAACGTGACTCAACTAGTAGTCATTTAACCCGTTCTACGGCTTCCTGCTTAATCGCGAATTAACTTGGTCGACATAATAATATTTTCTTTATCTCCACAGTTCGAACACGGACAGCCCTAAGTGAGCACTATTGAAAACGCTTTAACTTCGACATGAAGCCATTTAAATCTAGACTTGATAGAGATATAGACGTCGTGACACTCCGCCTGCGAACAACTCCCGTTATCGTCAATATGTCAACCGCCGCTAACACCGTCACTGTGCTGAGTTCTGCCCGGTTCCAGATGTAAGTGATCCTAACTGTAGTGTTAATGACAGTAATTTGATGTTTTACATAGAAGAGGACCCATAAAAACAAACGGCTAAACTGAATTCGTGATCCTTGATAAATTAGTTACCGACTGGTTGAACATTTTTGTTGATGTTAAGACAAACTGGATCTTAACCTACCTAAATGTGTACATAGATTTGTGGCATTACTTATGAGTTTATCGATCATTACTTATGGATTTATCGGATCATTAGACCCAAAATGAGATCCAACCAACATCAGGATTATAAATTTCCTGTCCCGCGTCTCCAAAAAACTGCCGACCACTTTTTATTTACACACCTGGAGCATGAGACTTAGTGTGCATTTCAGAGAAATTTTTGTGCCGTTTTATCGTTAGACTGTTTATTTTTTAAAACGTATTATACCTAGTAACAGGGTTCATTCAGAGACATTAGGTTACTAATTTGAAAACTAAGTGAAAGATTAACCTATTCTGATGCCTTAAATTTTGTTTTTATTGGCGAAAACTATTCCTATGATAGTTAAGACAATATTAATATTTATTTGTCCTATGTCCCCCAAAAATGGCCGATTATTTTCCATTTTCACACCTGGAGCTTGAGACTTAGTGTACATTTCCGGGACATTTTTGCGTTATTTTATCGTTAGACTGTTTATTTTTTAAAATGTATTATAACTAATAATAGGGTTTATTCAGCGACATTTAGGTTTCTAATTTAAAGATTAAGTGAACGATTGACCTATTTTGATGCTTTTAATTTTGTTTTTATTGGCGAAAACTATTCCTATGATGGTTAAGATAATATTGATATTTAGTTACAATAATGTTATTATTTTAGTTACAATGCTAATTATGCCGAACAACTGCGCGATGCAGAAGTCTCCGTTACACTCAGACTGGGTGTGTGGCGGCATTTTTTAACGATCAGTGCAAATGATGGTCGTCTTCAGCTTAGAATCCTGGTGAGCTATATTTTTATGTTTGTACTTAGTTGAAAAATTGTGCACATGTTGAGCGAAATTGAGCATATATTATGCCATCCAATATAACAGGATATTAAACCCATCTTAGATGACTTAGGTACTTTTGAGCCAACCTACGGTCACACTGTAGCTATTATCATTGGGGAAGTAGTCATTTTATATGCTTTGTCTGAGCATCTCGACCTTAATAGGTTAATTATGTTTTATGATTGCCTAATGACCTGTTTGGAATTTAGTTTAACAACCCTCAGCCTCTTTAACTTGACTTATAAAATTGTGCCAAATTGCGCAGCTGAAACCTTCAGCCTCAGCTTAAATTTTGTACGTTGCTTAACAGCTAATTTTATGGCGGAAGTATATCACTAGTTGAATAATTTATTCTCTTCTTAGTCGGACCAATCAGCTGGGTTATATCTATATTCCAGTCAGGTTAATTATCCTAGATTGCTCATATAGATGGTAGTGTAACCAGTTTTATACTGCATTCGTTCAAAACTTACTGCTCCAGTTTAGGGAAAAACAAGGTGTAATTGGTTAGCATTTTACTTTAGAGTAAAGGTTCCTTAAATGACTAGGTTTTATATTTGTGCATTTTAAAGTTTGCTAATCCGTTACCTATTGACCAAATTCTGTTAGTTGAAACAAAAATTTATATTAATTCAGAGTACAGGTTCCTTATATAAATAGGTTTTATATTTGTACATTTTACAGTTTGCTAACCCGTTAACTATTGACCAACTTCTATTAGTTTAATTCAGAGAACCGGCTCCTTACATAAATAGGCTTGATATTTTGTGCATTTAACAGTTTGCTAACCCGTTAACTACTGACCATATTCTATTAGTTGGAAAAATTAATTCACTTACTGATAATCATTTCTAATGCGTACTTCTCATTGTCGGACTGTTATGATGAGGCTAAGATCTACTTAATGGTTGAGACTAGTTTTAACTCTATCTCTTCAGCTGTGCTCATCCGTGACAAGAGTTCTTTGGGACATGAGTGGGGACCCGGATGTTGTGCATCAGGTGCGGATAACCTGCTCAGCTGAACAGGTGTTAAAGTTACTGGAGAAAGTATGTAAATTGATTGACTGCATTTCCGCATACTTGGCGTATGGTGGCAAATTGGTCGATTTCGATCATACTGAGTTTGATCGATTATTAGACGTAACAGTTCAATATCAAATTGCTGAAGAAGTGGATTTAATTTCTTCACTTCTTCCTATCCTGGATCTATACGGAAATGACGTAAAGGGATATGCGGTACGGACTAAGATCAAACGTATAAATATGCGATATGTTGGCATATATGGCCGTGTAACCGACCTTCCACTATCTCCTCTTGGACAATATACCGGACAACGGTGAGTTCCCTACCAGTAATTATAGTAATAAATGATAATATTAATACATTAAATCGATATTGATTATCTCAGCGGAAATCAAAGTTGAATAGACCTTGACTCAGTTAAAAATTCACATTTTTTTTTAGTTTGGATGTTTGAGAGTTATATATTTACATAGTGGAAAGACTAAAATTGAATTTAACTAATCTGTTTTAGTGTGCCCGAGAAGATTGAAAATTCGAATGATGGACCCTGCGCACAGGTTGATTTTGATGAAGATGTTGTTTTGGAACTGCGATTGACTATCTCTGAGATCAATCATCTCAAGCTGTTTCCACAGATGGTCAAGTTGGGCGTAGAAAAAGCTCGTCGGTGGTTAGAAAACCTAACCGACGAGTATGTGAAGGCTGGTTGGATTTTGGCCATATGGCGACAATCTCATTGCATCAATGCCGAAACCGATGCCGTAAATTGTGCCTGCGTAAGATGCCACGATATTCTTCAGAATTTCGAGATTGGTCCCACTTCACTTTCGCCCAAATTGACCATGTTTTGCATTGTTGATTTTTTGTCTGAGGCAATGGTGGAGGGTCAATTCGGTAAAAGCTTCGTACATTTCAAAGGAAAGAGACTTGCGAAAGTATTTGGTCATATACGTCTTATTGTTGACATGGTTAGACCCCTCTCTGGGGATCAGACCCTGTTTCAAGTGTCCTCTGACCTAAGTTGCATACTGACATTGTTTTCGGGAGGGCGCAAAAAAATGGCACAGTTCTATAACGTCGATTTGGATGATATTCTGCCTTGGGTGGTGGATGCCATGCCCTATTTACTGCGTTTTTTCCGTGATCAAGGTTGGCAAAGGCGATTTGACTTATGGCGGACCGGTACGAGACACTACTTAGATTCACAGCTTCAACTGGTTATCGGCTGTTCTATCTTGGAGTTAGTGCAAGAAATGACGAGCATAAATTGTTATATATTTACTAGGGCGGCGATTACTTAGTAATTTATTCATTGGAAATAGTGTCATTTCCAGTTTTCGTTCCATTTAAAATTAAAACATGTTTTTTAATAAAATTTTATTGCATTATTGACCTAACTTAACCGCTTACCATACTTAGTACCCTCTAGTTTTCTCGTAGATGAACCCTAAGAGCTGCTCATCGTTGTCATATTTGAGTAATTACTTGTGAATTGGCCTTGTTCTGGAACTACTAACTAATCGCCATAAAGACGCTTACGATTTCCGCACCTGAATATCGGTTATGACAATCTCCTTGGTGAGAGCGAGGATAAACCCTGCTGTAAATCTGGAAACTGTCATCTCAATCGATTGCGGATGCGACTAATTTTGGCGAGTGTCCGATTTATAACGGGCATAAGAGAAAACCCGTACATTTTTGGGACGATTTATCCACAGAACGTAAAGTTACTAGGCATCTGTGGGGAGAATGTGGCTATTCTATTGAGTTTGTATTGTGATATAGAGGGTCTAAATTACGTTGTAAAATCGGACTATTGTGTTCATTTCCTAAGTTATGAACAAACCTTCCCAGTGTCCTATATATTTGCCTAGAGTTAGACCTGGAAACATCTATAACATATAGATTGCCCGATTTACCTCTATTATAAAATTGGAGCAGAAAAAGCAGTAAATTTTTCCAAAATGTCAAAGCCTGTCTAGCTTTGCCATTTTTTTGTGCGCGCACCTCTTATTGTGGCCTGTTATGAGTAGCCATAATTCGTAAATCACCGTATAACCTCATAAACTCATAAATCTGTATTTTTCAAAGTGACTCCGCATTCAGCCCGGTACTCAAAACCATTTTTCCTATTTTTCTTCAGCCTATCGTAATAGATAGAAACAGATAATTGAAAACAAGTATTTCCTCGTGATTTTTCTGCTCCATTAGCGACTAATTTTTGAAAAACTGAAGCCAACAACTGCCTATTAACGTTAATCAAAAGTATTAACTATGACTAATGATACTGATATTTGCCAGATGCGTAAGATTCTGCACTATTGTATGTAAATCTTGCTTGCTACTAATGCTGCTTATTATGCTGATAAATGCCATTGCAGCTGTGAAGGCCTAAATGTGGCCTTTTACTTCTAAAATGTGGAGTCTTTTCATAATTACAGCTTCTTTATTATTCCACTGTATTTCAGGGTACCAATAAAAAGTTGAATTACATCTAAGTGCTCAAAACTGTATTGTCGAGGTCCCAGTATGAATAAAACCATTTCTAGATATGTGAAAAAAATAGACAAAGATGGCGAAACCACGGACAACGATATCGAGATGCCTCTACAGTGATAACGGATGATTGTTCTGAACTATATACCAGGAATGGGTGAGAACTCCTCCACACAGAAACAGTAAATAAGTTCTCCTCCTCATCCTTAAAAAGTACTCATAAGCTATGGATTGGCATGCCACCATAAGGACGTTCTAGTGGCTCTGTTCCCCCGCGCTTTTATTTTAAATAGCACGATTCATTCCAGAATGCTCACTGATTATCAGCCTATCGCCATTCGTGATCCGATCCTGTCTCTGAGCGCGCAACCTTCGTTGCTAGGTTCAAAACAATATTTTCGTTCAAATTTGGCCTATAACGTAAACTTGTAACAGAATCGTCCCGCCGAAGCTTGATTTTTTTCTCCGACTGAGTGAGGTTTGCATGCTCCTTTTTAACAGTTTTATTTTTCGCTATCTCTAAATTTATGGCTAGATCTACATTTTTCTAGCAATCTACGACGACCTTCCAACTCGTTTTTGGGTGTATTGATATCTAGATAATATGTATACCTGACCAGTGTTTTTAGAACGAACCTTCATAGTCAGATTTACACTCCGATTCCACCCGATGTAGTCTTACATTCTGATCTTAATGTGCCCAAATCAGTGACGACCCGCCGAAAATTGACTTTATTTTGTCTCCGACTGAGCAACACTTAATTACTTCGATTTTGATTTGCGTTTAGGTTGTGAAGCTTTCTGTTAATATCCATAAGTGGTATTTCATTTAACTAGACGTGGGCAATAGTAACTAGATACATAAGCAGCAAGACCCAAAGGAACAGACCGCCTCAACCGTGCCGGCGTCCTCCGTGACTTCAGCAGTAAATAGCGCATCTTTTTGCATAAAAAGGACCTATCCCGTATGCTCACTCCCAGCTTCCCCGCTCCAATGATCCCCGAGACCAATTTTGTTCAGTGACGACAACTATCATCCGATTTGAGTAAGTTCATGCTAATTATTTGTTTATGGGTCAGATGTAGTATTCCTCATATTGTGTGTGATAATGCGATCACGGGCTCGTTATATTGGTTGGTAAATACAGTTTTTTACATATTTTAATATCTTAGTGGTCCGTGCCTGTCAACGACTACTAGTACAATATTGGCCTTAGTGGTGTGAGAACATTCATGAATAATAACACTATTGTGAACTATTTTGATCATGGAAATCCTATGTTTGCGTGTAGTGATGTTTTCCCTAATAATGTTTATAAAAAAGATATTTCTTATTGTTTTCGTCCCAGCTCATAGTGGCCTAAAAGAATTCTTTTCTAAACCACCTCTAGACCTCTATCCGGAGACCATTTCAGCAAGTTACTCGTAGGAATCCCTTATACTGATGTCTGCCCTTATCAGTTTTGTAGTTTTTATAATTTTCGTAACCCTTTTCGCCCAACTTTTTGTAAATCTTAATGTAGAATTTTTTACCAATCAGAACAAAAGACTATAGCTCAATGTTAAAGATTTATATTTGTTATTTGTTTTATGCAAATTTCTGGCAAATTTCTGGCTCATTTGGACGGCATTTTATCGAATAAAAATATGAGCTATATTGTCCACGGACTTGCTGCGATAGTAGTTTAGGTATTCAGTATAGTGATGTGGATTTTTTTATTTTGTCCCGTGCCGAGGGACTTGTGGAAGATTATCCCTGTAATTATTATAGTAGAGCGCGATTCGCGCGTTTACCCACTGTAACCTCCTGTAACCGTGGACATTAAATATGTGAAGTTTTTGATCGAAATAGAGTAGAATAAATCGTTAGTTATTGCTCAGGTATTGATATCTTTTCCCGAACAATAGTCTACGATACGGATGTAGAGCATAGTGCAAAACTGTGATGGCATATGCGGGCCCCCGCCTACCGAAAAAACACAAAAAATGTCTGAAAACACGCAGGATATATTCCCATCAAACTTATATTTAATTGATGTAAATAATAGTTTTCCCTGTTCATTTTGGTGAGACCTTATCTGTTCCCCCTGAATACTTGTAGAAATACATAAAATATCTTGGCCTTGTACTTGCCTCGGTAGTAGTTTAGGTGTATTTTGATTCCCCATGAGTTTTTGACCACAAAATGTCAGAATGATACTTGATATTGGGACGCCCGATGCAGGTTTATATGCTAAAGGTCGGGAACAAAAATACATGGAGAGACAGTTGGCTTAAATTTTTGGTTAGTTTTTTCTAGGAGGACGTGGACTAGTTTTCTGCCTTACTTTTTATATTGATTTTTATTTTAGTTTCAGTAGGTTATGGAAATATATTCGTGGATGTATAGACCAATTTAATAAGTACATTGATTTCTGTGGGTATATGTTGCCTTACCCAAAGACAGACGAATCCGAGTAGACTTAGTGGCTTGAATTTTCCATGAGTTTCCAACTGAACATTATTCGTTAGTTAAAATTTTAGTTTCGAGTTAATTTTTTTTTGATATATTTTCATGAATATTTTCGTGGATGTAAATAAAACATTAATAAGTGCAGAGACATCTGTGGGTATATATTGACTGTGATATTTTCCATATCTAGGTCTTTATGGAACGACCCTTAGAGGGCCAAAAAAAGATTTTCCTGATATAAAAAATAGTTATCGAAATTTTTGCTTTTAATCTTTTTTAGTTTTAATTTTCGAGTTATTTTTCCATTTTTCAATTTTTATTTTTACTTCAGGTTTTAATTTCCTTTTTTAGTAGAATTTTCGAAAATTTGATTTTGATTTGTTATTTTAATTATCGAGTTGTTTTTTTAAAAACATTCTTAATTTTTATTTTTATTTTCGAGTTATTCTGAATGATTTTAAATTTTTGATTTTTATTTAATTTGACAATTTTAATTTCCTTTGGTTTTTCTAATTTAAGATTTTTTTAATTTTCGAATTATTTTTTAATTTTTATTTTAAATTTTATTTTAATTTAAAATTTTAATTTCCTTTTTTAGTGGAATTTTTTCGACATTTTGATTTTGATTTTTTATTTTAATTTTCGAGTTTTTTTTAAAAAATTTTTAATTTTTATTTTAATTTTTCAATTTTATTTTCCTTTAGTTTTTATAGTTTACTTTTTTATTTAGGTTTTCTTTGCATAATCTTTTAGGATTGCTTTTAATTTTGTTAACTTAACCCACAGGAAGAACAGCATTATGTTTATATTATAGAATAAATTTCAGTATCATGATAAGTCGCTCGCGCTTTACTAAATAAGCAAGTGTCTTAATTATAGGGAAAGGTCAGAAATGTAAGCTTGTTCATTGGAATAGTTTGATGGGAATATATCCTGCACCGTTTGATCATTGTAAAAATGGTTTAAATCCGAAAATTGCCTAATTTTGGAATCTTTCCATTTAAGTACTTCCTCAATTTTCACTTCTTTTTCAAGTAGACTAACCATCTGGTCACTAATTTTATCCGTAAGTAATTCATTATCCGGAACTATTTCGCGACAAAGACTGCAATCTAATGGTTTAAGTTGAAGTCTATGAAAACATAGGGTATTCAAGTAGAAACTGACTTCGGTATCAAATTTGGATAATCCTAAATTTTCTTTAACCGTGTTAGGGAGACTGTTGAACCAGTTTGCGTGGCATCCTGGAAAAACTTTATGTTCTGAATTGGCATAATCGTTATTGGGATTTTTGCTAAGTAGTAGCGGGACTCGTTTTCCTGAAGCTAGTAATTGACTGAATTTGGCATTACTTGTGTTTTTCCTATCGTTGTAAAATGTTTTATCAGAATATATAATGATCTTTTTCAGATATTCGTACAGGTCTAGAGGTAGTTTGTTTCTAAGAATTCTGTTGATAGTTAACAGAGCCATTCTTCTGTGAGAGATATGGATCGGTGTCCATTCGCTTAATCTAAGAAGATTTTTCTGGGAGATACGGTCATGTTTATTTAGTTTTATATTTAGGATTAGTCGTAGCTGGTCATTCAGGACTTTCTGCATTATTGAATAATTTTTCTTCGACCATTTAGGTTGGATTCCGATGCCGTAGGAATATAACCCGTAATTATTGGCGTAAGCGACTTTTAATAGCTGTCTTTTAGTACCTAAATCTATTAGGTTTTTAATGGCATAAATGAGACTCCGCATTTTGTTAAGTGAATATTGAAATTGAGGGGTGAATAGTAAATTATTGGTAAATCTGAATCCTAATAGGCAGATGTCCTGTTTGAATTTCAGTTCCCCTACCGGAGTGTTAATTTTCTTTTCGAACTGGTTTCTAATTTTATTATTACCAAATGCTATTAGTTCTGTTTTCAGCTCATTGATTCTAAAGCCACAATTGAGCATGTACTCGTTTGTTTTGATAAGAGCATTACGTAAATTACTGGTAATTTCCTTGGCATCGGAGCCCCACAGAAGGATGACGCTATCGTCAGCATAACACTGACAGCGTCTTCCCTCTGTCGGATCCCAGTCACTTCTATTTGGGGCGACCCTACCAATAAACCCGTTGATTGTCAAATTAAATAGGAGGGGGCTGGTAGGGTCGCCCTGCATACATCCTATTTTAGGAATATTAAATATTTTTGATTTTTGGCCGTTGGAGATTAGTTGTCCCGATCTGCCCCTTAACTGACTTTTAAAGTACAGTAGCGTCTGCGGTTTGACCAATTTATCAAGTATTTTTATGATGGAGTCGTGTTTTACGCAGAAAAACGCTGAAGCAAGGTCCAAAGAAATTAGAATTGCTGCTGAGCTGTTTCTAATTAGTGCAATTTGATTATTAAGAGAGGCTATCGCTAAGTCACAGCCAAATCCCCGTCTGAAGCCATATTGGCGGCTATCCAGTATTGATTTTTTCTCACAAAAAGCCTGCAAACTCGCCGCCACAATTTTGCCCATGAATTGCTGCTCCGTACGACCTATCGCTAAAAATCTGCGATTTTCAATAAGGGCTGGATTGCCTTTTTTCAGAATGGCTATTATTTTTGTGGTTAAAAATCTGTCTGGATAAACCCCCAAAGTAAGATACCTCTTTATGGCTGTGAATATTAGGGGCCGGAAATCACTAGGCAGCGAATAAAAAAATTCGCCGTTCGTATGTGAGTTTAGTCCCCTGGTTTTGTTTTTCAGCGATGACAGGCATGAATCAAATGACTTAGTGTTTGGATCTAGACTAGACCAAGGAATCAAATCTGTTTCGAATGCAAATTTTTCTTTATCTGGTATTGGTGGAATACATTCCGCAATGTCATATGTTGGCATGTGATGGACCGTGTGCTCAGTTATATGCCCGTATACTCGTTTAAATTCGCCCGCTAAGTCATTAACCTTATGTGATTCATCTGACTGAGCCAGGATCTTGTTTTTTGGGTTCAATTTTTTGTACAAAGTAAATAAGTCTATGTTTGAAAAACTGTTGAATTCAGGGCGTGCATGTTTTTTCTTTCTGTCCTCATTGTGACTTGAATTTACTAATTTTTGTAAGTTATTAATATGCTTGTTTATAGTTAAATGACTTAATAGTGGAAAGTTAGGGTCGCGCCTGAGTTTTATTAATTTAAATAGAATAGACCGATAAAATTTAGTGTTATTAGACGTAATGTTAGTGTTGGCAAAAATAGGGATAGTTT
>SCLF01722401.1:0-22572 GCA_004367975.1 Mesochordaeus erythrocephalus | reverse complement strand
CTATCAGACTGGCTAAACAGCCTGACCCGGGTATACCGCGGTTTCAAGGGGGAGGGGGGGGCGGCCTGATTAGGTGTGTTTAACTATCCACGAGTCGAGAGAAAGACAGTGCGAGAAAGAAAGAGAATCGTAGAGAAATGTCTGAAATTGACAAAGTGGAAGAGAGAAAATGCTGTTTTGGGACAGCTTGGGATGACCGACACGGTAGAATGTTTTACAGTTAACTTCTGTGCACTGTTTGAGTCTTTTGAGGCTCATCGACCAGTTTTCGCGTTTTGCTGGAAACTGAGCAGAGTTAGGTCGGAATGCCCACCACGACTTCTCCCCAAATTCCACGCCGCATCTTGTACGACTATTTTTTAGACAGGCAGTACCATCGAAATGCTACCTAAAAACGTAAATTTATTTTTTTGAGTTGAGAGTGACATAATTTTTGCGTGGGATAAATTTTAGTAAAAAAATGCCTTCAAAAAGTTTAAGTGGACCAATCCAAGGCGGGGTACCTATCAAATGAAAATCGGAAGAGTTTCAATTTTTTACTATTTATGATAGCTCTGTTTTACATGTCAACACGTTGACCAATATTTACGGATAAAATTCTATGGCACAGATTTTGAGAGAACTTGCGGCCCAAAATTACAACCGGAGGTGAACATTTAATCCGGTTAGTGCCATGCGTTCTCTAATAAAATTGATTACACCGTTTACAAACTTTTCCAGGTTAATTGTGTATGTTCCATGTTTCCTTTTATAGACCTCACCGGGTTTTTCTTATTGAGATAAGATTTATAGACGCTATAGCAGAGAAATCTCTAGATGAAATATTATTAGCGAGAGTCACTAGCCTAGAATTCTTCACAGGAGTTAATCAGCCGTAACTACTATTAGGGTGCCCGATGTATAAATGGTAACGATTTCAGAAAGGAAATATTACCGGTAATTGATGGTTTCTAATTAGTAATTAAACAAATTGTTGTGCAAGAAGAATCGACTCATTAAAAAACACCTTTTTAAGATTTGCACATATTTTAGGATAACCTTTGACAGAGAATTTTCTAGAAGTCTAATCTCCAATTGAAATACATAAATGGAATTACTGAACACTTAGCCATTTTTGGATGGCTCATACGGTAGAATGCTTTACAGTTAATAATTTGAATTAACGTATTTAGGATGCGACAATGACTGGTATCAAACACGCTGGTATTGATGCTCGTTTAAACGAAATTGGCGAAATTATTCAAGAAACTATGGAAAGTTACGAAGTTGAGTTAGATGGAAAAACATACCAAGGTTAGAAACTGTCTCGCTTTATAACATTTTTATGAGTCGGTTTTTGATACAAATACGATAACGCCAAATTTAGAATACTGAAATAATTGATAAAACTAATATTCAAGAAATAGATGTTCCATTTCGTATATCCTATGTCAATTTTGCTGTCCCTTTGTTAGAATTTTGAAAAATTTTCTAAAGATCAAAAATTTCCAAACCATTGAAAAGGAACAGAAGAATGGACCTAGGATATATAATTGAGGGACAGATATTTCTACGATTAAAAATAACGGAATTAAAATAAATCAAAGTAATGCCAGGTTCCTAATTATTTTTTTTTTCAAAAATTTTTTAATGCACCATTACAGAAATCGACCAGATTTACGATCTAACCCTCTTGTAAAAAAAATAAGCGAAAACGCTTCGAACACATTGGAGCTCTGTGGCAGCGAGAATGTGTGCTAACCTATTTTAATCGCTCTGGGTCAAACTCAATTGTATAGCGATCGGAGTCTCTTTGATGTCTTTAATTCATATAAATATACGTATCTTTGCCCCGTGGACATTATGCTAAATTTGGGTGACCGTGCTGTACCCATAGAAGGAAATATGTTGTTTGTTACACTTTCTTTAACGGCCTATCACTAACGAATCGCTCCTTGATTCGTCTAATTTATAATTAGCTCATTTAATTGGATGACTAAATTTAAAATCCCCACACAAAATATCATTAACTAAAGCTGAATATCTAAATAACAAGATGAATACAGAGAATTTTAATTTTTAACTCCCATGGAATAAGCATCAAAAACTATAGCCATTTTTGTGACAAAAAACCAAAGCACCCCAGTTTTTTACAAGAGAGTTAAATCAGTTAATCATATTTAACTATTCGTACTAAGCGATTTTCGCCCTTCATGGTGCGTCTTTCCAATAACTTTCTAACATGATGATTAATTGATTTCGGTGACATTATTCCCAATAGTATTGTTGACATCTTAGTGGAGAAAATAGATTCTTCAATAATATGTCGGTTATTGTCCGTCAATGTTTCGACACGACCGATTACATAAAGATACGTATTTGACTTCAATGTCACAATTTTTAAAGAAGAGAACCAGCGAGGAAAACGTATCAGTAAAAGGGTAAGATTTTATAAGAAGTAATTTTAAAAAAGGTTGCAAAAATCAGGTGGAAATAGGGTTTAGAAAATACGGAATATTATGACTCGTGTCAAGCTAAATAATAATTAAAATTAAATTAATTAATAATATTAAATATATTTCGCCACAATTTGTCGTAATTTGGTTTGTATCACACAAAAATTATTCTAGTTCGCCCTATACGTAATTTGTCCGGTCATAGTATCGAAAAATACCGTATACATGCCGGAAAATCTGTTCCTATTGTTGGAGATAAACGAGGCGATTATCCGACGCAAATCATGGAGGTTAATATTGTATATTTTAGTCAAACCAATTAGAAATTTGAATGGACACTCTATTGGTCAGTACAGAATTCATGCTGGAAAAACGGTCCCAATTGTCAAGGGCGGAGAACAAACTAGAATGGAGGTTCAAATTTTTAATTGGTCATTACATTGAAACAAAGTTGGCTGGAACGGTAGTGACTATATAGGTAAAAACATGAAATTTTAACCGGAAATGAACAATTTTATAATTACCCCCTAATTTCAACAACGCTATTTGTTTTTAATTCTTAGAGGTCAAGAATTAATATAAAAGCGAAAACCTTGCGGAATAAGAATAGGACTTTATTTATAAGTAATTTTCTGGTGGTTCGGTTAAAAACATATTTTCTCAACAATGTTGAAGAAACGTAAACAGTATCATTTACAGGTATAATAAATTGACAATTAATTATATATACTTCCCGTTTGTCTTCCGGTCTATATTATTTAAATTCCGTTAGAAATTAATTCAAATAAAATTTTCCGGCACAAATGGACCTCCGTAAAACTTTTTGCAAAATGTATTACAGGCTGAAAATAGATAATTGTAAATAATGACAAGAATTTTTTAAATACAAAGCTGTATATATAACTTATAAAATTATATAAAAAAACCAGTCAATTTTGTTTCACCTAACATTACAGATCTTACAATGAAACAGGATCACGGTGGTCATCATTTGGTGGTTAACTTGCACTAAGATTATCACATTGACAGACCGCTCTACTATTAACATTTAAATTGATTACAAAAATAATATCCCAAATATATTTGCGTGCAAAAAATAATAACAATAATTCGAAAAAACATTTTCGGTCTGCTATATTTTTTTCCTTATTTGGTTTACTGTTTAGTACAGAGCGTATAGCTTGTAAGCGCAATTTTTAGGCTTATAGAAGTCAGCAGAATTTTGCTGCCGCTTATAGTAGTCTGAAAATTTCTATATGAAAGTCGGCTTTTACGTACATAAAATTGTTTTTTAATATGTTTTACCAGAAACAAAAAAAAATTGAGATCATTTTGTAATAAAATATAATGATCTTTTTGTGGCCTAAAATCAATTAATTTATCTGGGCTGCTTTTACTTATGACAGGCAACTTAGTAGTTTTTATGAAATTCCAGAATCTCCTTTTTCAATTTAACCCTCTTGACAAATTTGACCATGATAGGAAAAATAGCGTTAAGGAAAGTGAAAATAGTTGAAAATAAAACTTACACCCTCACCGACTCGAACACGTAATCTTTTGATATCATGTCAGCGACCAATTCAATACTCAAAAAAATCCTGGTAGTTTTCCACAAATATAGTAAATTATGACTCATCCACTATTTTAAAAATAATGGTCGCGCGAGGCGCCTTTTCCATCTCTAATGCTGTAATGTGTTTTGATTAGTCATCGATTAGCATATCGAGAACTGATTGGCTAAAATTATTAACCGTATAAGTCGGCGGCTAGTCAAATAGAAAAAAATACGATTTAGCCAGTTGGACTCGAACTACCACTGTCAAATTAAAAAAAATATGCTCTCTACGCCATAGCCCTCTCCGCCATAGTAAATAAATGATCAAAATGAGGTCCATTCAAAGCCGGATTTGAAGACAATAAGACAAGTTCCGAACGTAGAGAATATTGGCTGGAAGCGGAAATGTTTTATCTATGGACAATTTTAAATTCTAACTCCTAGGGATTATGTATCAAAAACTGTAGCCATTTTCGTGGTGAAAAACCTCATCGTGGTACGTTTTGTCAAGATGTTTTGAACAATGTTTTTGAAAAATTAAGAAAAGAAGATTCTGGTAGATTCCAACGGATCCTAAAAATGATATTCCATATTAATCGCCGTTCCGTGATATTGGTCGGTGGATTCCCTACCAATGTTCGTTTCGACGTTTGGTCATTTAATTTTATCCTGTGATGCCCATCGACATGATCTATTGTTTTGTTACTAATTGCCCCCACCCTACATTCTCGAATTTATTATCCAGGAAAATGAAGTGTATGCTATTGAAACATTTGGTTCAACTGGTAAGGGGTATGTGCATGATGATATGGACTGCTCACATTATATGATTGAATATAATCATATTGACCATCCACCCCAAGAAACGATTTGATATTATTGGAAGTGATTCTAAAAAATTCGGGTTCTAATTCTGGTTCAAAAAATCATACTTTGTGGCTTGTAAAGAGCTAAATATTTGAAGACTAGCACGAAATTTTTTTATTAAAAGTGAAATATTATATGAAATTTTATTACAGCACTGGAATCACTAATCGATTTTTTATCAGTTGAAATTTCTAACTTTTGGAGTTAGCATCCAAAATTGTCACGATTCTCGTGTTCAAATATATATAAATGCCTCGCATTTACAAGAGGGTTAACTGCAGTATGAAATTGCAAGTATATTGCCATAATTACGGATTTGAACCCGAATTATCTTATATTCAGTTGCTGATTAAAATTACTGCAGTGGTTCGGTCTGTTAAAAATTGCACAGGAAAGCTGTAATAATTAATAATATTGTCATTGTTTATGCATTCGGGATCACAAACCTACCGTTTTAACATGTTAAACGTATTAATAAAAACTAGGAGTCACCTACAATTGAATATATATATATATATTAGTTTGATATATTTATTTTGACTGTCTCTCGAACAAGCTTTTCTGGGAAACTTAAAACAGACCGAACCACTGCAAGAATTTTCATCAGTAACTAAAAATAGGATATGTGAATCTTGTATTTTAAATCGTGCAACAGTTCGCACACCTGGCGCCCGGAAATTCTTCCATTTACTAAAGAAAGAATTTGGAACATTGGCCTTCTGTCGTCGTTGGGTTGATCGATTAGGAGAAAATCGGTACTTGGGTCATTTGAAGGTAAACATATTTCAATAGTACGCTACCTTCTACGCTACCACCAGATGTCCTGCTTTTTGAAAAGACTTTTAAAACTTTTACCCTTGAAATATGGAGAATTGGGAAAAATCTCAAATTATTATCCGTTTTTTGCGGATGATCAACCTACCCCCTTGAAAACATACATTCTCGGTTTTTTCAGATCTACTCCTATCAGATTTTAGACTTTTTTGTGTTGCGCTTTTTGACAAAACCCAGTCAATAGGCAAAATACTTTAAATTATAAGACGTGATTACATTCGAGTTTATTTGAACAGTCAACGAAGCAATCAAAGGTGTCCTTAAATATCCTATATTCCATGGGTGGCTGATATCTGATTGAATTTAAAAAAAAACTTTAAACCAGATTCAAAAAATTCGAAAATGTTAAAAAGATCAAAAAACCGAAATATCAACCGCCCGTGGGTTATAAGATATATCACCTTAGTTTGTAACTTACCTGTTCTGGATTTTTCGAATAATTTTTCGGATTTTCGAATAATTATTTTTTAGCAATTATGCGATGCAGGTTGGGTGGACCCATATCCGCCATTGTGTGACATCAAGGGTTGCTACACTGCTCAATTTGAACACACAATTCTGATGAGACCAACGTGTAAAGAAGTAGTCTCCAAGGGCGATGATTATTAAATTATGTCTGTCAACTGCTTGGATTAAGATTAATTTATTCTCTCGTCATCTATTTTTTGTGACACTCAATTGGTTGATACAACGACAAAATGACGGTGGGGAACAAACCTCATGTGAAAGAAACAGTGACCTGCACTGAAATCTATCAATCACAACAAAATTTTATTGTCCAGAATTTTATTGTCTGCAGACAGGTGTGAATTCACCATTCACTATAGGAATTGAATAATGCCTTTTTTCTTTTTTAGATGAAAGATTGACTGAGTTATTATCGCTTAAAGGTATAAAATCTCCTTCTCTACACAAATCACACTTTTCTTTTATAAACTTTTCTATCTGATTCTATCCTGTCTACCGGACCCTCTTTAGATGGATTCTGGTTACGGTGATTTACTTGTTACTTCTAAATGTACTTCTGAAAAAACGACCTCCCCACACTCCACATCTACTCCTCTTGCTATAAAGGTAAATAACGTAGTGTATTATCAACGTCTGTAACTAAGATATGATTCTTCTTCTCTAAAAAACATTTATTTTAGTGACGTACGTGATCAGACACGACACGTATTCGATGCGACCAGGTAAAAATGATTTTGGTCAAAGTTGAGTTTTTATCAATTCAAAAAAAAAATCATTTTTACGTGGTCGCATCGAATACGTGTCGAGTCCGACCACGTTCGTCACTAAAATAACCGTTTTTTACCTTTAGATAAATAAATTATTTGCAGGCGTTGGTATCTACCCATTCTTTTCTGGTGATTACATTACAAACAGTATATTTGACCCTAATGACTTTATATTAGCATTCTGGTGAACTTTCTTATGCCAAAGGATAACTAGCCTGGGGAAATTAGTAATACAAAATTAATATATTGTGGCATACATTTCAGAAACTCGCATTTGGAAACATTTGAAAGCGTATTAAATTCTAGAAAAATATTTTTATTAAAATATTAAATTCTACTAAAATGAAACCAGTGTCATTTTCGGTTACTATCCGAAAAATCGTTCAGGCAATAATTTAATTAAAATTAATCAATACTCGTGTGTTCCCTTAAGCTCGTTTAAAATACTTGGTCATCATATTTAAACATACTATTATAAAGTATAAACACGAGTCAAAAGTTTAGTTGTCGCTGTGATACAGTTGACCAGTAAAAGTAGAAGTTACGCATGAATGAGGTCCATCACAGTCCTCTTAATATATTCGTAAACGCTACGATGACTATGATTTCACTTAAATTGTGATGCGAAATATTTCATTGGAAACCCTTATCCTTATATAAGACCGAGCAAGTTCAAAATCATTTCTCCTTAGGATGACGCATTCTCTTTCATAATGTTCTAAATGTTTTGGTTGATTGATTCTTTTCTCTCCTCCGCCCCTCGGCATTTGAGTAAACCAATTGGGTACTGAGTTTCTTACCCTCACTTTCAAAATATTTCATTTCCACTTTTTGCTAAATTTTTTTATTGTCTGAGAGACCAATGATTTATCCTGCTTAGAGAGAGTAAGGCTATGGCAACAATGTCATACATTCCTATATATGATCCTTACGTTCCTCAAACGGTTCCTTATCCCAAGGTTAGGATTGAATATTAACTCGTACCAACTATGCTCATCTCTTCTATCGAACTTTAACTCATTGAGTTCAATTACCTCTTTAGCGAAATAACGAAGAGGCTGGTATTGTCTGCAAGCCTGAACCTCAGAATGGACCTAAGAAGGTACCTTTTTATATTTTATTGGTCGAGTTATTCATTCATTCTAGATGAAGACGGAAGTCATTCCAATAGGCGATGGATTATCAAAAGTTATTCACCTCAGGTCACTACCGGACGACGTGTCGACCCAAGAGATTGTAAACATTGCCATGCCATTCAAAAAGTATGGGAAAATTGTCGACTTTTTACAATTGAAAGTAAGTCTCATGGAATACTTCTAAGCTCTGCGGTGGTCATTTTATGCTGTAGAAATATACCATTTACCAGTGGATACCACTCTTTGTTTTTAGACACATCGTGATTCATAGCTTCTCCAACTTCATTGATTTAATTAGAATTAAATTGTAATTCAGGTTGATTCGGATCATTTACCATCTTCGTTTTTAGGCGTTTTATTTGGCGGGCGATTATTCACTCGCATTTCCTCGAAAACTATATATTTTATAGCTTTGAATCGCCGATCTAACATAATTTTTCGTTCCAAAATACCCCTTCTGGATTTAGGCAGTAGCCTCCAAACTGTTTGTGAATGGAAAAATACAGTTTTCCACCTGTTAAACTACTTAAAGTTGTTAAAGTAATTAATTAATAAAGTAGCATTTAAAGGTAAAATAGCACTTTGTACGACGCACATTTGGAAAATACTGTGTTAAAACTAATAGATGTATTTTAAAAGGAGTCAAGTTATAAGCTCTGCATAAAACATTTATTAATAAAATTATATTTTTTTTGTTTTATATTTATTTATTTTAAGCTTTCGAAGTTTATGTTCGTCATCCGGCTAAAAGCTACAGAACTAAAATATAAAATTTGGCTTTTCAATTGTTTTTTTTTGTATTTAATAATTTAATTATCGGTCTAACATTATCGTAGGAATTATTGATAATTATTTCATATTTAAGAGTAAGAACCAGGCGCTCATGGAAGTTGACAATATTGAAATGGCAAAACAGATTGTCCAGTACTACACTACGAATCCACCCGCAATACGCCAAAGAACCGTATATGTCCAATACTCAAATCACAAAGAACTCAAAACAGACGCCAGCCCAGGGCAACAGGTTCGTTTTTTATCAATATTAAGGTACAGGGAAAATTGTGTTTCACATTTGTGGCGTAAAATAAATTCTTATAAATTCTTATAGCTTCAATTCTTTTCAAAGGACCGACCCCGAATTCTTAACACGTGAACTAGTTATAGCCCAAAAATGGGATTACTAAAGTACAAATTTTCAACAAGTGACAACATGCTAAGATCCCAAAGTATGTTCGTCAAAAATTCGAACCGAAACAACTGCGTAAAAATTAAAGCGTAGGACGTTCAAAGTCAATTTTGTCTATTCAGGACAATGTGAATTTCGAGGACCACAGCTTAAAAACAAATCGATGCTTTTATTGCATTCCCTGGGTCTAGTTAATCTAGTACAATTTAGTTCGTTGAGCTGCCATGCCCCCACGTGTTAAAAGTCACATTTATTCAAAAAAAGTTTTTTTTCACGTTCGATCTTTTGTGGGGGTTAACTCTACGACATCGTGTAAATCTGCGTATTCTGATAAAATAAGCTATCAGTGGTCCCGAAGAGGGGAGGGGCACATTTGATAGCCGTGTACTAATTTCTATTATTTAGAAGACATTACAAGAGCTGCAACAATTACAACAGTCTGAGGGAGGTCCAAATCATGTCCTTCGGGTTGTAGTGGAGAATATGATGTATACCGTTACATTGAATGTTCTCTATACTATATTTTCGAAGTTTGGGCCCGTTCTGAAAATTATTACCTTCACAAAGAACAGTAAGTAAATTATTCGAAAAGCTAATTACCATATTTAAAATCGACATTTTAGATCGCTGATATTTTGTATCAGCGATATGCAACAGCTTAACTGCATTTTGATCCCCAAGTCATTAAGAATGACGAATCATGTATCTTGAAATTAATTAACTTCACGCTGGGATTCGCTCCCGGGCTAATACATTAATTTCTATGGACGGTAAATCGACTGAGCTAAAAATCTCCAGCATTTCACCAACATTTTGATTAAAAGTGAAATATTGAAAATACTAGAAAACATGTGAAAATTTATAACATCACTTCAATTGGATTAGCATCAAAAATTGTCACAATTCTCGAGCTCAAAAAGATATAAAATGTCGGGCATTTAGAACGGTCAAGATTTAGAAAACTTACTACAGAATAATTGGAAATAATTAATCAACCGGCAATACTGAAAGTAAAAATGAAGTACAAATTTATTGAAAATTCCTCATTTTTAAAATCAACTCTTGGGTTGAATATCTCAGCTTTAGTTGAATATTATGCTTGGTCCATGACTTTATGTAGCAGAAAATGTAAGAAACTGACATATCTGAGCCACAGAAATCGCATAATTTACGTTGCCATTTAGATTGCAATTAGGCCTCATACTCTAAATAAGTAACGGGCATATATCTGTCACGGGAAAATAACGGTCACGGTGCAAACTATGCTTATAGACACCGAAATCTTTGTAGAGGGGTCAAATGAACCCTGAATAAAGGCAAGAATTAATAAAAATAATCAATCGGAAAAAAAATATTGAGTAATTTCTAGAATGCCATGCGGAAATCTGTTAAGAAAAACTAATAAAATGTTATTTGACGTCTTCTATAAATTCATTTTGCAAGGTGACAGTGTTGTGAAATTGAAATGCTTTTATAATTCCGTAGCATTTTTTTAAATTGTAGTTTTACTTTGTATAGATCGTTTTTGGTTATATCTCTCAGGCACAACATTGGCTTTTTTTTGTCACGGCGATTGATTCAATTAGTCCCGTCTCCAGAAGTCGAAAACGTTTATTTACAATAACGCCAAGGGTTAATATTTCTTTAAATCATACATTTTACATTATATTATATTTAAAATCAAGCTGCTTTGCCGGTCAGAATGCTCGCATAGTAAAGCAGCTTACATTTACAGTACTTTGCAGTTAATACTAGTGAATGTGGACCAGTTTTGATGAATATTACACCATTTTATATACTTTTAGTATAGACGTTTCAATAGCTCGCTATTTCGGGAGAGCACTAGGTCACATGTGTACAGTGTCGTACAGTTAGCCCCTTCTAAAGACAGAACGTGAAAAAGACCGTTTTTAACAAAACGTTAATATTAAATCATGGTGGTATGGCAGATCACCGAACTAAACCGTGCTAGATTAAGTAAGCCCCTGGGCATCCAATAAAAGTATCGAAAATATACTACAATTATATCTTTTTAAGCTATGGACCTTGAAATTATTGGTACTACAGTCGGGTGCGTACTAAAAAAAAGCCTGAAAGACGGGACGTCCCGCATATTGCGTACATCTAGTCACCTTGACGGGAACATGTACGCTACCAAGGAGTGCTGAATTACCTCCATCATGTTGTATTTGACATAGTTCATTATTTAATCGTTTGACTTCTGTAGTCGGTTTAGATTTTGCATTGTTCATACCAATTCTCTATGCTGTCTGTTTTCCATCAATGGATTGATTTTGTTTGATTAGTTTGTTGAGGTTGGTAATACCTTGGTGGAGGGCTATTAAGGAAGTTTTTCATACTTGTCTGGGGTTAGTTTACAATGCTTGTTGCAAGCTTTCGAACTTTTTTTTTGTTAATCAGACTAAATGATAAACGGTAACTCGACTACATAAGTTCGGGAAATTGCGGGCGCACTTGTTCAGTCTAATACTTGGTACTGAGATTATTTATGGCGTATATAGGTAAACTTGAGGAAAATAACGTTTTAGAAGTTTGTAATATTTACCTCCATATCTACTTAATACTCGTGGTGAAAACTTTTAATACACCACTATAAACCTAAACACACCTAAACCTAAATGCACCGCTTTTTCTTCTCTACACCTCTTTCGCCTAAACGCACCATTTGTATAAACGCACCACTAAACGATACAATCAAAACGCGTTATTTCAGCATTAATGGCGAAAAATTCAATTTGAAGTATGGAATTTGCTATTTAGTCCCTACTTCCATGGCTCTGATTAGTTGTCGGTATTTAAACTATTACTGCGATGGATATGGGATATATTTGTCAAGTTTTTTGCACTTTTTGGCCTCCTAAACGCACCTAAACGTAAATGCACCAGACTAAACCTAAACGCACCATTTTTCTCGCCTCGATGGTGGTGCGTTTAGGTACAGAGTGGTGTATTTAAGTGTAAGCCAGCGAATGTATCCTGATTTCCTCTCGAAATATTCGTAACCAATCAGAGTCGTGTTGGTCTTTGTTTTGTGTGTAATATAAATGGTAATATCCCTAGATAAATGGTAATATCTCTAGATTCGCTCGTCTATAGTTTTGTATGTCCTAAATGGATTTTATAACAATGGAAACATGACATTATTCATGATGGGCAGCATTTGGATACGATGTTGTACCGGTCGTTACGGTGTTGACGGTTGCCTCCGAGTTCGTTTTCGCGACTATCCCCTCATAGTCGCAGGCATTTGTTGTTGAGGTCTTCTGGCGTTTCTCCTCTGGTGGTCTTTCTCTTGTTTTTCGTTCTGACGAGAACGTAATCCGTTTTACTGCTGGAGAGTTGTACGTACTTGTGAATATCGCCAAGAGCATAACATACTGGGTTACTTGCACGTATTTCTGTACTCAAAACATAAGGTAGATCGAATACTGGATTTCTTCCATAAATCGCGAATAATGGCGATGTTTTTGTACTGATATTAGTTGACCCATTCAGGCTGGGAACGAAATAATCCAGGCATCGGTCTACTCACTACGTCGCTCTAGCGAAAATACAAAAGGGCATTTTTGATTGTGCGATGGCATTTTGTACTTTTTTCCAAGACTTTTCATATATTCTTGAAATACGTGGTCGCTGTAAATAAACTATGTCACGAATGAGGGGATAAATTTCAGTTTATTACGTAAATTATCCACCAACGTTAGCGCGTACCGTTTGCATTCGCTCACCGGTAATACTATATAGTCGATATAGATTACTTGAACGGCTTTTTCCCGCGTAGAGTGTGGTTAGGTTTTGGTGGCATTTGATCATATCTTTTCCCCACAGGTGACAGTTTCGAACATAGTTGTCGATACCGGCATTAATATTTACTCCATATATATGGAAACATTGGATTTCATTTGCCGAATCCTACGCGGCGCAAACAATCGTGGACAGAATTCAGGTAGATCGGGCGTAGGCTGTATGGTACAAGTAGTTGCCGCGTATTATCGTCGCGACGTAGCATCGGAATTGAGTTTCCTGGAACGACCAGTTTTATGTAATTTGTCGATTACTTTTCTGACAGACTGACATCTGTTATCTGAGTTTTTCTGGGTTTCCATGGCTCGTCAATCCAGACAAACTGGTCTTTGTTCAGATTGAGTGCAATTATGGGATGCAAAATCGCATGTTTCGTTCATATCCGTCTCAATGAATTCGAATATAGTGACAATAATTTCCTTCTGTTTGTCGGAGACTTGAAATCATGGAATCTACTAAGATATTTCGGATTCGGGCAGTAACCGATTGTAGCGACGTATTTTCGGATTTCGGGTTAATCCTTTTTGTGGTAAAAACTGGGTCTCGATTATTTACCAATGACCTCAACTTCACAGAATATATCGTCGTATTAGATGCAAAGGTCGTCGAACGCTTCTAGCTCGTAGTGATATTCGTGAACCAGCGTTTATTGGCGAAAAATCTGCTATGGTCGTAGGATAGTTTCGAGCGAATTGATTGTTGTCTGTGATTATTTTCTTTCACTGCTGTGTTGTTTTCATTTATTTCCATTGAGCGTGTTTTCCTTTCCCTCGCGACGGCTGGCAGATATTTGGTAGCAGTCATCACCAGGGTTGTATTTCCCTTGGGCCAGTTCCTGCAGTGTCCTGTTTCGGGATCCGAACGTTTAAAGATATTGAACGGTGGGCAAGAGTGAAATGATTGTGGTGATTCTTCCGTTGCGGCGGTATCGTTTTTGTAGGTAGGTAGATGTACCGTCGCGGTACAGGCGTCATCTATATCTTTAATCAATATTCCGGATACCAGTCGGAATACATCGTCTGCATCTATGATTGATGATTCTTGGCGGTTTCAGACTTTGCAATAATTCTGGTTTAACCCACACAAAAATTTTCGGTTAGTCGCGATGCAAAATATGTTAAGTTTTCGATGGGATTACTGAGTTACACTTTGTAATATAGTTGACCGGGACTGACGGTGCTCTTTCAAGTATGTGGTCAACTCTACGAAGGTTGAAGTGTCTTCACTAGATGTCAGTATTGTGTTCCTGTACTGTATAGCCATTTGTGGTTTAGCATGTTTAACAAATTCGGGTTCCAATTTTGGGTTTGATAGGACGTGCATCCGATATACTACTTCCAGGTGGTTGATGAATTTGTTTACCCCGTCGCCTGCGTTCAATATCGGAATATCGTATCCCGTCTTGTATCATTTTGATACCCTTTACATCTTTTTTTTTTATTCTTGACAGCTCAGTTATATCTATAAGTGACGTCCAAATGGAGGAGCGAATCTACCAATTTATATATTACGTTGTCCATGAATGCGAAGTTTTCGCCAATACACTTTCGGATTGTGGCCTTCCTATACATTAATGTTTATGTACTCACCTTACTTTCTTCAGTAGTCTGTACGCCCCTACGCCTAACTGAACGGTCGTTCTCCTAAAAGCTCAGTTAGGGATCAATGGTATAAGCACAGATGGCTATATTACTAAATTGTGGCCAAAGAGTCAACAATTATCTCAGGAATTGAGAAATTTATGATATACAATTGAAAATGTAACACATCAACCATTCACTCAAAATTCGCATACGCCGCATACAATCTGCGTATTAGTTAATAACCGGAATGTAATAATCAGCGCGCTGATAAATGTATTACTTATTTATGATAATTATTTTCCCTGGTAACTACACTTTTATGCCGATAAAAGAAAAAACGTACCTAAAGTGGCCCATTCGTTAGGAGAAAAACGAAAAGGGAAATTGGTTGACGTATGGGGTGAAAATCTTGTCCTGGATTGATTGTTTCTCTTTGGAAGCGGCGTTCTTCTAAATTGTCTCATTTTTCTGGTTTTCTTTGACAAATGTCAACATCACTGTAAGCCAGTAGATGTATTAGTCGTATAAACAGTTAATATTAGCTTATCAGCTGGTCTGTTTAGTTTAATATATTTTACAACAGAGAAAAAGGTGTCGCTTTGTGTGTAGCAGTGTTTGGAATAAATTAACACTTAAGCGGGGATTCGTGACATCATAAACTAACTCGTATGAGTATGCGATGATAAATCGTAATAAAAGTAATTTGAATATAAAAGATTTATTAATTATTAAACAAAAAAATTTACGAATAATTTCAACATAAAATATTGCAATTGGTGCAGAGTTTTTACCCCAATCTTTTCACCAGTGGAGACCTCAAAATCGATTTCCTAGTGGATGCCGTGGAGGCCAAAAATGTCCACCGCTCTTTTTTCAATGCCAATTCAAAACAGAAAATTATGAACAAAGAAAGCTATGATATCAACCTGTGTTAAAATTGTCTTAATATTTGTACATTCGCGCAGAGCCCAACAGTTGCAAGGGCTATGTAAAAATATAAATTTAATTGAAATCTAAGTCCTTATTTTGCCGAAAGGAGAAAATGATATGGGTCCACTAAATTAGTTATATTCAACATTTTTCGTCGAGATCTAGTTTGTCTAGAAGGTTAAAAATTCCAGAGTAAAACTTTGATATTTAGATCAGTTCCAAGCATTGATTCAAATGGCCGATGATTGCACTACTCAAACGGCAAAATTATCTCTAGATGGGCAAAATATTTATACCAATTGCTGCACACTGCGTATTGATTATTCCAAGCTTCCATGTTTGAATGTAAAGTACAACAATGATAAGTCATACGATTACACAAGAAACGATCTGCCCTACGGCGAATCCGAAAATATGATGAGTAGGACTGATTTTCCCTTATTTTTCTATGATTTACTTCGTATTCTAGACTTGAACCAAATACCATATTCTAACCAAAATCAGATGAGTCAAATGAACCAGATGCAAATGATGAATGGTCATGTAATGAACATGCAGCAGCAAAATCTCATGAGTCAAAACATGTTAAGTCAAATGAGTCAGATGAACTCTAATCAGTATTCCCAACAACAGTCCCAACAGCCACCTCAGCAATCCGTATTGCTTGTATCCAACCTTGATCCAGAGGTAATCAACCTACATAATACAACATATCCGTTAAATAGTCAGAATTTTATAATTCGTGACGCCATGAGAGTGTCCACTTAACGGATCATTGTCGGCTGTAGTTGAAACTGTCGTAACAATGGTCCTGAATATTTTCTAGATTATCAAAAGTTGTTTGCGTAAATAGGATAAAATGACAAGGGAATTACCGCCATTAACAAACTAACGTCAATTTCGATGAATTTCAAGAATACAAATTTACATAACCAACCATATTTCCTGTCTAATATCTTCACCGTTAAAAACAATCGCATACTTGCATAATCAGTGACCCTCGACTATCAAGTATGTCCCCACCCTCTCCTGTAGCAACTGATAGCTGAATCAGCTTTAGTGAGTGTTATAGAGTATTTTCTTGCGGTTCGGCATATACAAATTTACACGGCGTCGAATAGTTAACCCCCTGAAGACAGAACGTGAAAAAGATCTTTTTTGGAAACAAACATTAATTTTAACACATGGGCGCATGGTAACTCACCGAACTAAATCGTGCTAGATCAATTAGGCTTCTGGGTATCCAATAAAAGTATCGAAAACATACTGCAATTATTTATTTTAAAGCTGTGGACCTCGAAGCTCACATTGTCGAAATGGACAAATTGACTTTGACTGTCCGGAAATATAGTCTTGACGCAGTTGTATACCTTGGGATGGTGGCATGTTTCCTAAATCATAAAAGAATCGAAAAGTGAAAAATTCGTTATTTTCGTCACTTGTTGAACATTTGTACTTTAGAAATCCCCTGCTTTGGCTATAACTACCTAACGTCTTAAGAATTCGGTGTCGGTCCTTTGAGAAGAATTAAAGCTAGAGTCATAACCCAAATCATTACCGAAAGTGCGTACAATGGTTTGTGCTCAAGTTATGGTAATTTTAAGAAAGTGAAATATTGTGAAATATATTATTCGACGTGTCATGACTCCAGTTTAAATTCTTCTAAAGGGACCAACCCCAAATTCTTAACACCTGACCCAGTTATAGCCAAAACATTGGATTTCTAAAGTACAAATGTTCAACAAGTGACAAAAAAAAACGAATTATTAACTTTTCGATTTTATTATGATTTAGAAAAGATGCCAAAATCACAAAGTATATTCACTAAAAATTCGACTCAAAACAACTGCGTTAAAACTATATTTCAGGACGGTCAAAATCAATTTGTCCATTTCGACAATGTGAATTTCGAGGTCCATAACTTTAAAATAAATAATCGCAGTATGCCTTCGATACCTTTATTGGATACCCAGGGGACTAATTAATGTAGCACGATTTAGTTCGGTGAGGTCTTTTCACGTTTTGTCTTTAGAGGAGGTTAACTGTACGACGCCGTATAATTTCGTATGGTCTGAGAACAGATTCTGAACCACAATGAAAAACTCTATCAGACTCACTAAGTCTTATTAACCGATCAGTTGCTCCAGCGCACCTCGGGGGGGGGGTGCACTTTTGACTCATGTGTGTCATTGATAATCTAGAAAATATCAGCCTAAATATTGTCGCCAAATTGTTAAGACGATTTCAACAACACTTTCATTTTCAAAAGTGATTGAGATGAAAGTTAACCCGTGCACTTTAACAATTTGGGTTAAAAAAGCCGTTCCCATCTTTTTGAAATTTTGTTGGGAGTGCGAATATTATTAATTTGTTTAAAATACAGTGGTAAGCCAAAATATGTCAGATTTTGCACTAGACCTTGTCTATCCATCTGTTGCAAATATATGCTCTATGAAATAGCAAAAACTGGGACAAACAAATTGTGCAATGACACAATTTATCGATGTTTACAAAAATTGATTTGTGACATATTTTGGGTTATCACTGTATGTGATAAGGGGCCTTCCTAGCATTAGTAGGGTTAAGAGTGTGGAACTGAAATACAAGACTGTTAAATCAATCAATTTTGCAAAGGTACTCTGTGTTACAAATAATAAACTCATATTAGAGAGTCACATGCTATGATTTATTCATCCTTTTTGGTGTTTATGGAAATGTTATACGAGTTAAAATATTATATAATAAGAAGGATAATGCACTACTCCAGATGTCAGACAGCCAACAATCTGAAACAGGTTTGTATTACTAGAAACATTTGAGGGAAGACTGTCAATTGCGTATTTTCCTTCAATATTACACCCCTATCAAAACTGGTACACCCCCGGGTCTAGAGATCGGTTAACGAGACTTAGTGGGTGTGCTAGAGTTTTTCCTTGCGGTTTCGAATCTGTTTTCAGAATGTCTAAAACTACACACCTTCGGATTTGTACCTTTTTGGCCTATAACTGGGTCACTTGTTAAGAATTAAGGGTAGGTACTTTGAGAAGAATTGAAGCTGGAGTCATGACGCGTCGAATAAGCCCACTTTCGATCCAATCGAACATACTTCCTGAAGTCACATGTGTTGAACTAACTACATAACGTGTCTCCGTGTAAATCCATCAAATACCCTTAAAATTTGACATGCTATAGGGTTTGGCTTCACGATTACCAAAAGTGCGTACAATTGATTCTGCTCAAGTTATGGTAATTTAAAACTTCACAATAAGGGTTTTTGGGGGTTAACCGCAAGCAAAACTCTATCAGACCCACTAAGTTTCGTTAACCGATCTCTGGCTCTCTAGACCCATGGGGGGGGGGGGGTGCCAGTTTTGATAGGGGTGTATTACTGATTGAAAATTTCGTGAAAAAGTAATTCAATAAAAATCACATTTGACAAAATGAATAGCGCGTACCTGGAACATTAATACCAGAAAGTGACAAAAAAAAAGTGAAAAGTATGAATTGGTGGACGTTTTTCAGATTTCTTAATTTTACCCTATCGTATTCATTTTCCTTGCGCTAATCATTGTGTCATAATACTTGAATCACGTCTAGAATATATCTACTGAGAACTTTTTAGCCATGAACTATTTAAATAATCGAGTAATGCTCCACGGTAGACAACTTCGCATTATCAAGTCAAAGCATCAACACGTACAAATGCCAAAAGATGGGCAAGAAGCTGCAAATTTGACGCAAGGAGAGTGAATTTATAATTGCCAAATAAGTTCGGAGACGTAGACTCGGGTTCAATTCCCGAATTCATCTAGACTTTTAAATGTATTCCTATAATTACACATAATCGTTATATAATATCTAGAAATTTTTTTAATTGATCTCTTTGACCGTCTTGTAAATGCGCGACATTTACAAATGCGCGACAAAATCGTGACAATTTTTATGTTAACCCTCCAGAAGTTAGAAATCTCGACTAATTATAAAAAAATATCAGTGATTCCAGTAATGTTATAAATTTTCGTGTAATTCTTCAGATTTTTCATCATTCTTTATAACTTGGGATCGTAGGCGGAATTTCAGCCTGTCCTTGAATTACGTCACCATTAGTTACCATTGTATGTTTGATCGTGCCTATTGATCGTATGTTGACGCGTCTATTGATTAGCGATCAATGAAAGGACCTTTGTTCCGTCCACCTAATATCAACGAGCGTGGAATTTAAGGGCTTCAAATCGGACAATTTTAGTAAACTCGCAGTAATTACCAAATTGAATGATTCACTGAATTTTACTGGATACTTAGCCATTAACATAACCTCCGTGAGGCAATGGTTTATTTACCTATATGAATGAAAGAACCCCAAAATGACCCCAATCGCTACAAAATATCAGCGGCATAAAATGTCGATTTTAAGTAGGGCGAATACGCGCAAATGTTTACAAGAGGGTTAACTTATGATTAAAAACAATCAAATAGTTGACAATAATAATGTGGTCGTAATATGCATTGGAAATTTATTCGAAAGATTATACAAACTCACCACTTCATCGATTCAAAAAACCCGGATCGAAAAATTTCCAGGTATATTTCCAACGGTACTAGATTCTAAATGGCCATATTTTCGCAAATTCCCAAAAAGAAATACCAATCTTACGGATAAGGTTACCTCGGCACTTTTTTAGAAACCTAACCGATTTGCGATACAGTGTAAAATCTGCAGTGTTACCCGAGACTAAATGACCCTTAATTTGTGAAAAAGATTGGTTTTATAGTGTTTTGACACAACTTTATTTAGGGGCGGTTTTTAGTGCAGTAAAAATTCAATCATCGAATTTTTCCTGAGGACACCGACCGGCCTCAAATAACGATAGAGATTTATTTCTCGAAAATCATGCATTGTATCATTTTGAAATTTTGCATGATTAAAAATTTACTCATTGCCGATATTGTGATCTAACGGTATTTCTCTTTCTCTCTTGAAATAAACGTTATTTCTCTTTTGAAAATGTCTAGTTTGGTTTTAGTACAGTAACGTCAAAACATAGCGTTGTCAAAATGAAGGCTATGTTCTCAGTCGTAATTGCGTTTTCTTAATTAAGAAAAATGTGCACTCCGAATTTCTCTCATCGACCAGTTTTTCGCGTATTGCTCGAAACTGAGCAGAGAACTCCCCTAAATTTCTCGCCGCATCTTTTACGACATTTTTTATACCGGAAGTACCACCGCAAGTGTTACCTAACAAACGGAAATTGATTTTTTGGAGTTGAGAGTGGCATAGAATTTTTGCGTCGGATAAATTTTAGTCAACAAATTCCTTCAAAAAATCTAAGTGACCCAATTCTTAGCGGGGTACCTAACAAATAACAATTGAAAGAATATCATGTTTTCACTATTTAAGACAGCTCTGTTTTACATATTTTTACATTAACCAATATTTCCGGATAAAATTCTGTGACGCGGATTTTGAGAGAAATTGTGGGGCAAAATTACAACCGGTAGTAAACCTGACAATTTGAAAATTTACGTCTTAAAATTGACCCGGTTGTCAATCGGCTATTTAAAATCTGACGGTGAACATTTAAGCCGGTTAGCTCGGGATGGTGCTCAAAACGGTGCATAGGGGTTATGTTTCAAAAACGGTGCACAGGAGTTAATAATGTATTTAAGAATATTCATCCACCATCAGAAACACTGCATCTTAGTAATATTCCATTGGAAGTAAACGAGCAACAACTCAAGGATAAATTTACGGAAATTGGTGGAACCGTAATCGATTTCCGTTTTTTTCAGTAAGACGGGAGTGACGAATATGAATCTAGATTCATCGTGTATTTAGGAAAGATAGGCGAATGGCGCTGATTCAGCTGGCATCAATAGATGAAGCTGTAAACGCTCTAGTGGTAAGTTTTCTGATAGAGTTTAATGATAGATTTTAACGTTTCCAATATATCTTTATCACTTCAGTTACACGAAAAATGGCGAAAAACTGGCTAAAAATTGGCGAAACTAAAAAACTAGCTCGGAAAATCCATATTAAATAATTTATCAAATTATAGGAATATATTTGTTCTCTGAATGTTGAACAATTAGGACTGTAATTGAACATCAAGGGGGTGTTTTATTCGTACATTGGTGCGATCAAAACTGAAAATTATAAGGAAACGCGTGTCGATTATTGCATGTTAATTTATGCATTACACAATTTCAACAAATGTCAGGTTGATTTCTGTATCTATACGAAGATCAGCTAAAAAACACTTAGATATTACTTTATATTCCAAGGGATAGCGTGTATATTGCATAAATCAACATAAATGTTTAGAATAATACTTTATTTTTACATTTGGTCAAGCGGTAATACTTCGCAGGCAATCAACGTGGGTTTCTGCATTAATTTAAAGGATCGACGATAATATTAAAAAGGATTTACAGACATTGGATTAAAAGTACCTCATCCATATTGAGGTTTTTTTCTATTTTTAATAAAAAAAATGGCTAAAAGTAAATTTATTGATCAGAAATTATTTCAATTTTATAAACTGGAATAAATTGGAAACAAATGGAAATAATATAAAATTAAATAATGTAGTCTTAACATCCTTGGATTACATGTCTGTCTTATTTAGAAGCTCCACAATGTGAAACTGAGCGAGACGAACCATCTTCGTGTTTCATTTTCTCGTACACAAATCAACCAATCATGATGAAGTTAAAATAATAAAAAATGCTGCCGGAATCTCGTTGCACAGTTAAGTAAACTTGTGATGCCAATCTTTCTCAATTATCATGTGTTAACCCTCTTGTAAAAAAACTGGAGCGCTGTGGCTTTTCGACTACAATAATGGCTACAGTTTTGGATGCTTATTCCCCAGGAGTTAGAAATTAAAATCAGTCATAGAAAATTTATCTGTGATTTCAACCAAAAATTTTACATTTCAGGTATTTCTCTTGTTTAGATATTCGACTTTAAATGACTTTTAATTCCA